>CAIGRB010170458.1:24705-42266 GCA_903798255.1 Fraxinus quadrangulata | reverse complement strand
TTTACATGAAATTAGACGATCATGCTGAAACGTTATATGAAATTGGGGAAATAAAATTAAATTAGGTGAATGTTGTGACATTAAGTATAAAGTTGGGTGATCATAATAAAATAAAATCAAAATTGGAAAATATGATGATACGAAGTATAAAGTTGAGTGACCATTTGTGAATTTAACCCAATTTTGTCCTATTCAAAATTATAGATAGAGTGGACTGTTTCTATAATTCCAATGGAAATGGGCCGTCCATATACATCGTAACCGTCTTCCTCAGTACATTGTTGCGTAAGTGAAGGCTTGTTTCAGAAAACGCGTACTTGTCACTTTGAACTGGTTCTGTTTTCTTGATTATAAGTATAATATGGAATTTCATCCAAAATTTCCCTAATAATTTTGAACACTTCCATACTTTCTGGATTTATTTTTTCAATTTTTGTTTGTCAAATTTGGCTAATAATCATTGTGCGACAAAACATGGATAGCTACTGTCTTAATCATAAAATTTGAAATATAAGTTCGAATATTTCGTACGTAATACTAGACATTTCTATGCATAAAATTTTAGATATGCGAGTCAGGTCTCTCGAGTTCTGGAATACAATTTGGTCGAACTACTAACACAAATTGATCTAGTTTAGCAACTTATCTTGATACCACTATCTGAATAGATTGATTTATATAATTTTAAATTTTTTTTTTTTAATGTTCATTATCAAAATGTAAAAGATGGTTGGCACTTTACGACTGCACGCGTCATCCATGACCCAACAACTACCCCACTTATCTCTATCGCACTAGAAGCAGAACGTGTATTTCAATGGGAAAATACAAAGAAATATTGTCATCATCAGACTTCATGAATTTGTGATCACAAACAACGTGAAAGTGGACATGGACATGTGGTGGTGTTTGAAAATTACAAGTTGTGATTTCCAGTGAATTGCAACTTCACGTGGACGAACAAACGAAACCTAGTAGCACCAAATGATGAAATATTTGGATTATAGACCAGAAAATTTGTGTCGGCACTTGTGTTACTTCCTTTCTATTTCCTAACGTCGTTCATTCTATCCTTATCTTCGTTTTTATCGTTTGTTCTTTTACAATCAAGAAACTACTAAGTCATGGTGTGACACATTTTCAAAACTACATGATTATTTGAAAGACAAAATCACCATCAACTAAAGGAAATCTTTTCAAAGACATATTTTCTCTACTCTTTAGGATTATTTTTATAATAATTTGATTCGCATCAACAACTCGAAAAAATTGAAAGGGTTCTTAATCTCCTTGTCTTCTCGTATCAATTATTGAACGCAGAATCGATTATGATTATGCCAGGATTAGGTCTGATTCTTCTAATTAAAAAACTAATCATTTGCTAATACATGTTGAAATAAGGTAAGATTTCTTTGTTAGTAAACTAATGAATCAGTTCAGAGAGTTCGTCAATTATTGCTCCTCATTTGTTCTTTTCATATATCTGCCTAAAAAGTATAGAATCAACCTTTAACTGTTCCATATTTTATAGATATTTATGTTACGTTTTGTTGACGTTAGTCTTCTCATATTTCTTGTATTTAATTTTTAATTGAAGATGTATACCAAACTCATTGATAACTTATAAAAAATAAATATATAAACTAAATTAAAATGGCGAAAACTTTCGAACTATCTAGAAGTATGTAGTGATAGGTCCCTATCGCCTTGAAGTGACTTCGACCATAAAACTTTGTTCAATAAGTGGAACGTATTAGCTGTCTGTTCTTAGGTTGGACAGTAAGGATCGAAGAAGGGCAATCACTCATTCTTAGAAATTTATAATATTCGCCAATTAATTACTTATTGTGCAACGGATCTTATTAATTTGGAGAAATTAAAGTGTATTTATAATTTAAATTGCTTATAAACACTTCTCAAACAAGTTTTTAATCATATGTAACAGTTCTTTCTTGTTCAAGAAAAATAAAGAACTAGTTATTTTCTTTTCTAAAAACTCGAGAAATTGAGATGAATATCTTAACGGACTCACAAGTATTATTGTCCTATTCGTATTTTAATTTGTATAATAAAAATAATGACGGGTTTCATAGCGATAAATATAAGATCTTATTGAGATTTCAGTGTGCAAAAAAGTTAGTGTCAAAATCAAGTCTCTATCGGAATACTTATCATTATCTCCTTCGTCATTGAGTTATCTCCTTGCTTGATCACAAAATGAACACGATTTCGCAATGATGAAATTATTAGCATGTTAGGCGGTACGTTTTGAAGTGCTTTTTTTATTTAAAAGTATACTCACATACTACCTAAACAAGTACTTAAAAATGTGTCATAAAAAGTTTAATAGTTTTTTACTTATCCCTATAAATTTAGTTATTCTCAAGTTGTGTCTTATTGAAATAACAAGATTAAGTTTATGTTTGGTCCGAATTAAAATTCGATTTTATTTCAAATCAAAGTCAAACAATCAATATTAACCACATCTTTATGGATCACAATACTTTTCAACCACATATTTCAAAAATTTCTATCACAATCTACTAAAAATCTAATTTTAATCTTCACCATGATAGAAATGATAAACCCATTTGGGCACGCCATCAAAGTACTAAGAGTTAAGTGGGGGCCAAAGGTCCAGCCGTTCACCGACTCGCTTGCTCGTATTGGAACAAGCTATGGGCTCAATCGAGCACAATTTTTTCAAGAGCTAGCTTGTGTTGAGCTCATGGACCAGCTCATTTTTAACTCTTTTTAATCTTTTTAAGAAACAAGTTTACTTGTGGGCTAACTTGATCCGATCCATTACCACCTTTACAAGAGTTCAACAAATTTTAAGAATTCTAAAACTCAATAGGGACGAATGGTGTGTTTACTAAACCATTGTTTGACCCCCATTTCTTAAAACATATTTTTTAAAATTTTATTTTCAACCACACATTCATAGTATTCACGGTTTTTATCAATTTTTTAACTATACATCTTATCAATTTTTGTCAAAATCTACTAAAAACTCATTTTTATCCATATCAAACATATATGGTCAAATTTTTGTAATGCATATTTCTTTTAATCAATAATGGGAAGTTCTAGTAAAGAAGAAAAGAAGTTAAAATATTATTATGATTTATCCTATTAAATTTTGTACCAAGTATTTAAGCCATTTTTATCCAAATATTTTGTTCATGTTTATCTGTAAGGTTTCATTTGGCTCATGTTTATAAATTGTTCATAAACGCTCAAATAAGAGCATGTTTTGCTCTTTTTGGATCAAAATGTATTTTTGAATAGTATTTTGTTGGAAAATGCGTGGCAAAAAATAAAGAATTTTTTTTTGATTTCCAAGTAAAATAATTTTATGAAAGAATGTTTGGTTGAAAATGAGTTTTAGAAATATAAATTTTTGAAAAAATGGGGACTAAACATAGATTAACATTTTTTTCGTGCATTTTGAAAAATTACAAGTATTACATATTTATTCGTTGCTTATTTTTATTCATTTATAATTTAAATTATGTATAAACGCTTCACAAATACTTTAAATGTGATTTGCTATATTTTGCGAGAAGGGGCTAAACTTTCCCTCTTAACATTGAAATAGGGACAGGTAACCTTTTGTGACAGATATTTACATCTGTCTTGACATGGTTTGTCATATAGAATCCTTGCACGATTCTCCTCTCCTGTGAACCATACGTTACAAAGCTTTTCGTACATTTCTGTTTAGTGTGTGTAGATTGCACAGAGATACACCAGTAACACCACACGCATGCACATACTAATTTTTGCCTGTCTACTTGCGTAAATTGCACACATATCAAACTTTGAATAAAAAGGAAATTCAGTTTGCGCGTAAAGAAGCATGTTGAAGAAATCAAAATAAGTAAATGTGTTCACTGTAAAAAAATCATTTCTTGGGGGTAATGGTGATGAAATCACGGTCACTTGCTGCCTATAAATACTGGAATATTGAGGGGGATATGTACAGCAAAAATTAAGAAAGAGAGAGGGTAATAATGGAGGAGAAAAGTCAGCATGCCGAGAGGAAAAAGGGTGGTATGATCACTATGCCATTCATCTTTGGTAAGCTTAATTATTTATCAAATATTACATTACTTCAGATTGGAATTTGGAAATTAAAGTCTGTTTTGATTTGTTTATGAAGTATGGTGTGATTAGTACTAATGTTGTTTGGTTTGCAGCAAATGAAATATGTGAGAAATTGGCTGTGGTTGGTTTTGGTACAAACATGCTCAGCTACTTAACAACTCAACTACATCTGCCACTCACTAAAGCAGCCAACACAATCACCAATCTTGGTGGCACTGCAGCCTTGACGCCGCTAATCGGGGCGTTCGTCGCAGATGCATTTGCCGGAAGATTTTGGACCATAACAGTTGCTTCTATCATATATCAAATGGTTAAGAGTCTCTCTCTTCTTTTTTCTTTTTTTTGTTTTTTTTTTTTGCTTGTTGCGGGATCATTTTGAATCATTTCATATAAAAACTTGAGCTACCACAAAGTCTTGTCTTGTGCACAATTTTTATATATGTGGTGAGGTTTGTGCTCGTTAACCATGTTGAACGTCTAAAAGTTTAAGCGGTTAAAAAAGAATAATACCTTTATTTAAATTATGAATTCAAAGTTCAAACAGTTAGCTTAACTTTTAGTTAATAAAAGAAATATTCTTCTGTTTCATGCAAGAAAATAAATAATTCAATGTATTCAAATTACAAGGTTGTAAATTATAAATCTTTTGCACACAAATAATTATTTTTGTTTGTTTTCATGATCAGGGAATGATCAGCTTGACAATATCAGCAATTCTGCCGAAATTAAGGCCTCCCCCTTGTACACAAGATCATAAAGTTTGCACAGAAGCCAATTCCGGCCAACTGGCCATTCTCTATATCTCCCTGCTGCTAACAGCCTTAGGTTCAGGTGGGATTCGACCCTGCGTCGTGGCGTTTGGGGCAGATCAATTCGATGAATCTGATCCTAAGCAGAAAACCGCAACATGGAAATTCTTTAACTGGTATTATTTCTGCATGGGAGCGTCAATATTAGTGGCTGTGACAGCAATAGTTTATATTCAAGATAATATTGGATGGGGATGGGGCCTTGGTATCCCAACAATTGCTATGGCTCTATCAATAATTGCATTCATATTTGGCTATCCTTTGTATAGAAATCTTGATCCTGCTGGTAGTCCATTTACAAGGCTGATACAAGTTTGTGTCGCGGCTTGTAGAAAAAGGAAGGTGACAATGGTTTCTGATCCTAAATTTTTGTACGAAAATGAAGATCTTGATGCAGCTATTTCTCTTGGTGGGAAGCTCATCCACACTAAGAATATGAAGTAAGTCTGCGCAAATATTATTTATCATAACTGCGAATAATATTTACTGTCCTTCTAAGGGAACTGATGAATTGCGTGACTACTTTTTGAAACAATTTGAAACATAATTTGCTCAAATTTTATTTTAAGATGAAGAATTTTCTTCTAAAATGACTAACTATCAAGCATAAGCATGATTTTAATGATTTAAATGTGTTGAACTACGTCGTCTAATATTTAATAAAGAGAGAACAAATTTATTTATATTTATACAAAGGTGTCTTCCAAGTTCAAATCGAATTTATTTTTTTATCAAACATTCTCCCAAAATGATTTCATCTTACTTAGATCTAAGACCAATTCTTGAATGAGTTAAATATTTTTGCCCAACTGCATAATCCCATGAATGAGCTAACTATGACGGTCTCCTTCTTAGAGCAAGTTTGGTAACAAAAATTTACTATCTTATGAGTTGAGGATCCACAACTGTATGGACCAAAATCCACAAGTCAGATTAGTTAAAAATTTCGAACTTATTCAACTTATATATTATGGAACCCAAAACTCTATGGATTTTGTGAATCCTAACTTATAAGATAACAATTTTTTTTTGTCGAAAATGCTCTTAATCATATTCAATACTTCGTAATTTGTGCCCCGAACATGTTTTGGAACATAGATTAAAGACGGCCTAATGAGTAGTTATCACATATCTATCAATCGTCGTTATCACAGGATGGAATAAGAACAAATCCATCATGACCAAGAATTTTGCCCTTCCTGCTAAGCCCTGTGTACTTCTTTTCTTTTCTTGTGATGCAAATTTCTTTGTCCCCTCCTTCACTTTATCACTAACCAACAAGTTTTTCTGTATCATGTGTCCATTCATTGGGTCATGCGCCCACCATAGTACTACAACAAAACATGGCATCTCATCATTTAGTTCAGATTTGTTCATTGTATTGCATTATCAGTTAAAAGAGGCCTATAATTATCAGCCAAGATTTTTTCAGATACTGCCAATTTCTTTGGAGTTAAACCACTTTGCTCGAAGAATGATGCCAAAAGCAATGCCAGGATCCTAGTTGATGGGAGGTGATTTGAAGGAAAATATGACTGCGTTTTAGTTCAATGATAAAGTGTTATTTGACATTATGTCAATTATTACGGCACTGTAGCACGATTCATTTCTTTGTTACCCATCTTTTTCTGTTTTCTTTTGAAGTGATGTATTATTTTAATTTCATTTTGTCATATTTCATTAGTTACAGCAGCAACTTTACAAGTCGTTTAATCAATCTTGTTAAGATAAGTAATAGAGGCAAAATAGTTTACTAAAGCGTAATTATGAAACAAAAAGAAACGTGGTTGATCAAATGGAAATCAGCTGAGTTCGGTGACAATTAGGTTTTTAACCTGTTGACAATTTTAATAATGTACAGGTTTTTGGACAAGGCAGCTATTGTGACAGAGGAAGACAATGTGACAGCCCCCAATCCATGGAAGCTTAACACAGTCCACAGGGTAGAAGAACTAAAATCACTTATTAGAATGGGGCCAATATGGGCAGCTGGAATTCTCCTCATCACAGCCTATGCCCAACAAAATACTTTCTCACTTCAACAAGCCAAAACCTTGGACAGGTATATATTCAATCACCTCATCTAAATTATTAGAAAGAAAATAAATTTATTAAATTATGTATTCATGAACAGGCACCTCACAAAATCCTTCGAAATTCCTGCTGCATCAATGAGTGTCTTCACTCAAACTTCCATGCTGTCGACTATCATCTTCTATGATCAAGTATTCGTGCCAATTGTACGCAAATTCACAGGCCTTGAACGCGGTATCTCCTTCCTTACAAGAATGGCCATCGGGTTTTTCATTTCATTATTAGCCACTTTGGTTGCTGGTTTTGTTGAATTAAAACGCAAAGATGCAGCAATGGCAAATGGACTAATCGACCTGCCTCAAGACATAATTCCCATGTCAGTGTTTTGGCTAATGCCACAGTATTGCCTTCATGGAATAGCAGAAGCCTTCATGTCGATTGGACACCTCGAGTTTTTCTACGATCAGGCGCCGGAAAGTATGAGGAGTACTGCTACTGCATTGTTCTGGTTATCCATTTCTGCTGGGAGTTATACAAGTACACTTCTGGTTATTCTTGTGCACAAGTTCAGTGCAGGCCCTGGTGGATCAAATTGGCTTCCGAATACTAATTTGAACAGGGGAAAATTAGAGAACTTCTACTGGTTAATCACTTTACTGCAATTTTTCAACTTGATTTATTACCTGTTTTGTGCCAAATTCTATACGTTCAAGCCAGTTCAGGTATGCAAGGCAGAAGATGAAAATTTCAAAGAAGATGCAGTTGAGTTAACGAGCCATGTTTAATGGCAATATATTTGGAGGTTACAGGGCAGTGTCCAGAGTTTAGCCTCGACTTTTCTTACTAGAAACTAGTGTATTTAGAGCCTTAAAGAGGTAGAGAATAATGTCAAATCCACCAGTAATTTCGGTGGAGGCTTAACCATCCCCCCTCCATGTAGACGGAATTATGTAGACTATAGAGAAAAAATGAATAAACGTGTGTACGACCTAAAACGAGTAAGCATTTTCAAGACTAGGTCATTGATTTAGTTTCTTTTAGTACTAGGATTCGTCGAAATTTTTTATCAACATGCAAATGTAGTATCAAGAGTCGTGCTATTAGAAGAATTATTACCGCCAGACATATATATAGATGGAATTACATCAATAAATCAATTTCATTCTATTTATACCTTGATGGAATTAAAATCTGATGATCAATATCCCATCATTTAACAAGTTAAGAAAAGAAAAGGTAGATTAAATAGCCAGATTAGGCTTCCAATCTTTTCCATTTTCAAAACATGAGGAATAATTTGTCTCTTCTTTTATATAGGACCTGACCAGAAGTCTTAATTTGGAATCTGTAAGAATAACACAAATTAAGTATATCCATATTAGGTATAAGGTTGGTTTTGGAGTTTAATAAAGAAATGTACAGAAATTTTGTAAATGTGATCAATTAGAATACTATGTACAAGTTGTGTTTTATTAAAGGAAATAATGTCAAAAAAAATTAAATATAATAGAATTGAGAATGTTAAGATTAAGGGGTTGTTGACAAAGTTTTCGATAAAAATTGATGAAAATATATTGCTGAAAAGTTTAGCAATTTTTCTTTTATCGAACAAGCACTAAATTCTAATTGTATCGGTGCAGTCGAAGATTAATGATTAAATAACTGAGCACTTATTCGCATAGAGAAGATAAAAGGAACTAGGGTTAAAAAATTTTGGATAATCACCGAAGTTATCAATTCATTAACCATTAAACTTTTAGAGTTTTTCGCATGGTGGAGAACTTTCAAAACACTATTTCATTTGTCATTTTCAAAAGTTTTTCTCCTATTCATATAGTAGTCGGTTGAGAATATTAATATTAATGAGTTGTTTGACAAATATTTCAGTACAAAATTTTAACAGATTTCGACAAAAGTTAATAAGATATATGATTGAAAAATCGATAAAAGTTGTGGTACCTATGAAATGTGTGGTTAAAATTTAAATTTTTACTTGTTAAAAAGTTGACAAAATTTGAACAATTTTTTTAAACAATATTTTTAATTATACAAGTGCAACCGAAGATTAATGACTTAAATAGTTGAGCTCTCATTCGTGAAGAGCGGATTAAAGAAAGGTACATTCACAACATAATCCCATTAGAAGATAGATGAAATCAATTCGGTATATGATATTATAGTAAAACTTCGATTTTGTCTAATCTTTAAGTAGACAAGGCTGTACTTGTGTTTCGCAGGGTTTGAGGCGAATTTCAGAATTTGAGCTCCTAAATCGTAGTAAGTAATTTTTCTTTTTTCATTTATAAGAGTTTTATGGAACTAAATTTGTTAACTTAGAATCGATAATAAATTAACAAAAAGAAATATTCAAAAAAATTAAATTTGTTTAATCGAGTTCTTCATCCATTTCTTTTTCAATAGATAACATGGTGATGAGAACCACGTAACAACATTAGCTATACAACTCATAACGAGGTTAGAACCAACCCAAGAAAGCCAATAAACAAAGATTTGGGATTCGACCCAAAATTAATGAACCAAGCAACCAACACAATCGCCGACAATATGTTGACCTCTTGATTACACGACTAATGAATCTAACTCGGATGTTTGAACGCCACCAAAAATTGATTCTTGATAAGTTCGTAACTGCTCAATGAAGAACAAGGGATTTGAAAGTTAAAAGCCTCACAATTAATTCTCAATATACAATTTGTCCTACAGTCATAGAGACAAAAATATTAATCAATTTTGTATAGTCGAGTTCTTCATCCATTTTTTCAATAGATAACATGGTGATGAGAACCACGTAGAAACAGTAGTTACACAACTCACAACGAGATTAGAACTAACCCAAGAAAGCCAATAAATCGAGATTTTGGATTCGACCCAAAATTAATGAACCAAGCAACCAACACAATCGCCGACAATATGTTGACCTCTTGATTACACGACTTATGAAATTAGACCGAATGTTTGAATGCCACAAGAAATCGATTTTTAATAAGTTCGTAATTGCCCAATGAAGAACAAGGGATTTGAAAACTAAAAGCCTCACGATGTTGACCTCTTGATTACACGACTAATGAATTTAATCCGAATTTTTAAACGCTACAAGAAATTGATTCTTGATAAGTTCGTAATTGTTCAACGAAGAACAAGGGATTTGAAAGTTAAAAGCCTCACGATTAATTCTCAATATACAATTTGTCCTACAGTCATAGAGACAAAAATATTAATCAATTTTGTATAGTCGAGTTCTTCATCCATTTTTTCAATAGATAACATGGTGATGAGAACCATGTAGCAACAGTAGTTACACAACTCACAACGAGATTAGAACTAACCTAAGAAAGCCAATAAATCGAGATTTTGGATTCGATCCAAAATTAATGAACCAAGCAACCAACACAATCGCCGACAATATGTTGACCTCTTGATTACACGACTAATGAATCTAATCCGGATTTTTGAACGTCACAAGAAACTGATTCTTGATAAGTTCGTAATTGCTCAATGAAGAACAAGGAATTTGAAAGTTAAAAGCCCCACGATTAATTCTCAATAATAATGTTCTCAATGAAAATCTTATTTATACTAACCCTAAAATCAAGTTAAAATTGTGCATAATATTCTAAATATTACAAAATTATGGTAAGAATATAATTCTATTACAATTAGGAAATTTTCAAAAAAAGTGAAAAATTTCCTGACGGATTTAATTATGCGGCCGCATAGTTGTTATGCATGCAGTCACATAGTTCAATGAAAATGCACCATGTTGGTTTTGGATAGTAAGCATGCGACAACATGCCTAGTTCTACTATGCATGCGTATAGTAATAACTTTGGCCTCTATCTTCTTCCACGTGAATCAAGTTGCTCCAACCCATTTCGACCGTCGTCCCCAACACAGAACTTGCTCATTTCTTCACCAAGATTACTATATTGTCAACCATATCTTGAATGAGCAATCACATAGCATATTTCACCCACTTTGCCCTCAGACGACCTCCTTCGATAATTAATGGGTCTTTCTCGGGGCTCCCGGGGCTTGACTTTGACGCACTCGGCTCCATGATCACATCATCCCCTCCCTCTTCAAAAGGATTCGTCCTCGAATCTGTACCTATATCAAATAGAGAGAGATCAAATACATTAAAAGTAGCCGAAACATTATACTCACCAGAAAGATTCAACTTGTAAGCATTATCGTTGATCATTTCAATGACTTGAAAATGACCATCTCCCCGTGGCTACAACTTCGATTTTCGTTATTCTGGAAAGCGTTCTTTTCTCAAATATAGTCAAATACAATTACCAGGTTCAAATGTAACGCTTTTCTGCCATTTGTTTGCTTATGAAATATAGTGCTTATTTTTCTACTCTATTTGTAATTTTACCTTTTCATGTAATACTTTTACCAATTCTACTTTCTTCTTTCCATCTAGACTACCACGTTCATTAATAGGCAAATGAATCAAATCCAATGGTGTTAGTGTGTTAAAACCATAAACAATTTCAAATTGTGAAAACGAAGTAGTAGAATGTATGACCCTATTATATGCAAACTCAGTGAAAGTTAAACATTATTCCCAACTCTTCAAGTTCTTATTAATCACAGTGCGTAGCAATTGGATCATAGTCCTATTANCATGGAGTGACTTCACCAAGTCGGCTTTCTTCTTTCCATCTAAGCTACCACGTTCATTAACAGGCAAATGAATCAAATCCAATGGTGTTAGTAGGTTAAAATCATAAACAATTTCAAATGGTGAAAATGAAGTAATATAATGTATAGCCTATTATATGCAAACTCAATGAAAGGTAAAAATTCTTCCCAATTCATCAAGTTCTTATTAATCACAGCGCGTAGCAATTGGATCATAGTCCTATTAATTACTTCAGTCTGTCCATCGGTCTGTGGATGACAAGTTGTAGAAAATAATAGCTTAGTTCCAAAATTTCCACAAAACCCGCCAAAAATGACTAAGGAATTTAACGTCTCGATCTGACACAATACTCTTAGGAACCCCATGCAAACGTACTATTTCCTTAAAGAACAAATCTGCAATGTTCGTAGCATCATCAGTCTTATGACAAGGAATAAAGTGTGTCATCTTATTCAAATCCAAGTAATTTCGTACTCAGAGAAGTAAGAAGCATATACCTTCGAGACAAAGCATTTGCTACTACATTCTCTTTACCTTGTTTGTACCGGATGACATACGAGAATGTCTCAATGAATTCCATCCAGCGTGCATGTCTCTTGTTTAGCTTCCCTTGGCCCCTCAAATGCTTCAAGGACTCATGGTCAGTATGGATCACGAACTCCTTTGGGCATAGATAATGCTGCCAAGTCTCCAAATCTCGAACAAGCGCATACAACTCCTTGTCATATGTATGATAATTGAGTGCTGTCCCGCTTAGTTTTTCATTAAAGTACGTAATTGATCTTCCATCCTGCATCAAAACAGTGTCTTAATTTGGAATCTGTAAGAAGAACAGAAATTAAGTATATCCATATTAGGTATAAGGTTGGTTTTGGAGTTTAATAAAGAAATGTACAGAAATTTTGTAAATGTGATCAATTAGAATACTATGTACAAGTTGTGTTTTATTAAAGAAAATAATGTCAAAAAAAAATTAAATATAATAGAATTGAGAATGTTAAAATTAAGGGGTTGTTGACAAAGTTTTTGATAAAAATTGATGAAAATATATTGCTGAAAAGTTTAGCAATTTTTTTTTATCGAACAAGCACTAAATTCTAATTGTATCGGTGCAGTCGAAGATTAATGATTAAATAACTGAGCTCTTATTCGCATAGAGAAGATAAAAGAACTAGGGTTAAAAAATTTTGGATAATCACTGAAGTTATCAATTCATCGACCATTAAACTTTTAAAGTTTTTCGCATGGTGCAGAACTTTCAAAACACTATTTCATTTGTCATTTTCAAAAGTTTTTCTCCTATTCATATAGTAGTCGGTTGAGAATATTAATATTAATGAGTTGTTTGACAAATATTTCGGTACAAAATTTTAACAGATTTTGACAAAAGTTAATAAGATATATGATTGAAAAATCAATAAAAGTTGTGGTACTTATGAAATATGTGGTTAAAATATAAATTTTTACTTGTTAAAAGTTGACAAAATTTGAACAATTTTTTTAAACAATATTTTTAATTATACAAGGGCAACCAAAGATTAATGACTTAAATAGTTGAGCTCTCATTCGTGAAGAGCGGATTAAAGAAAGGTACATTCACAACATAATCCCATTAGAAGATAGATGAAATCAATTCGGTATATGATACTATAGTAAAACTTCGATTTTGTCTAATCTTTAAGTAGACAAGGCTGTACTTGTGTTTCGCAGAGTTTGAGGCGAATTTCAGAATTTCAGCTCCTAAATCGTAGTAAGTAATTTTTTTTTTTCATTTATAAGAGTTTTATGAAACTAAATTTGTTAACTTAGAATCAATAATAAATTAACAAAAAGAAATATTCAAAAAAAAAATTTGTATAATCTAGTTCTTCATCCATTTCTTTTTCAATAGATAACATGGTGATGAGAACCACGTAACAACAGTAGCTATACAACTCACAACGAGGTTGGAACCAACCCAAGAAAGCCAATAAATCGAGATTTTGGATTCGACCCAAAATTAATGAACCAAGCAACCAACACAATCGCCGACAATATGTTGACCTCTTGATTACACGACTATGAATCTAACCCGGATGTTTGAACGCCACCAGAAATTGATTCTTGATAAGTTCGTAATTGCTCAATGAAGAATAAGGGATTTGAAAGTTAAAAGCCTCACGATTAATTCTCAATATACAATTTGTCCTACAGTCATAGAGACAAAAATATTAATCAATTTTGTATAGTCGAGTTCTTTATCCATTTTTTCAATAGATAACATGGTGATGAGAACCACGTTGCAATAGTAGTTACACAACTCACAACGAGATTAGAACTAACCCAAGAAAGCCAATAAATTGAGATTTTGGATTCGACCCAAAATTAATGAACCAAGCAACCAATACAATTGCCGACAATATGTTGACCTCTTGATTACACGACTTATGAATCTAACCCGGATATTTGAACGCCACAAGAAATCGATTCTTGATCAGTTCGTAATTGCTCAATGAAGAACAAGGGATTTGAAAGTTAAAAGCCTCACGATTAATTCTCAATAATAATGTTCTCAATGAAAATCTTATTTATACTAACCCTAAAATCAAGTTAAAATTGTGCATAATATTCTAAATAGTACAAAATTATGGTAAGAATATAATTCTATTGCAATTAGGAAATTTCCAAAAAAAGTGAAAATTTTCCTGACGGATTTAATTATGCGGTCGCATAGTTGTTATGCATGCAGTCACATAGTTCAATGAAAATGCACCATGTTGGTTTTGGATAGTAAGCATGCGACAGCATGCCTAGTTCTATTATGCGTGCGCATAGTAATAACTTTGGCCTCCGTCTTCTTCTACATGAATCAAGTTGCTTCAACCCATTTCGATCGTCGTCCCCAACACGGAACTTGCTCATTTCTTCACCAAGATTACTATATCGTCAACCATAGCTTGAATGAGCAATCACATAGCATATTTCACCCATTTTGCTCTCAGACGACCTCCTTCGATAATCAATGGGTCTTTCTCGGGGCTCCCGAGACTTGACTTTGACGCACTCGACTCCATGCTCACATCATCCCCTCCCTCTTCAAAAGGATTCGTCCTCGAATCTGTACCTATATCAAATAGGGAGAGATCAAATACATTAAAAGTAACCGAAACATTATACTCACCAGAAATATTTAACTTGTAAGCATTATTGTTGATCATTTCAATGACTTGAAAATGACCATCTTCCCGTGGCTACAACTTCAACTTTCGTTATTCTGGAAAGCGTTCTTTTCTCAAATATAGTCAAACACAATCACCAGGTTCAAATGTAACGCTTTTCTGCCATTTGTTTGCTTATGAAATATAGTGCTTATTTTTCTACTCGACTTGTAATTTTACCTTTTTCATGTAATACTTTTACCAATTCTGCTTTCTTCTTTCCATCTAGACTACCACGTTCATTAACAGGCAAATGAATCAAATCCAATGGTATTAGTGTTTTAAAACCACAAACAATTTCAAATTGTGAAAACGAAGTAGTAGAATGTGTGACCTTATTATATGTAAACTCAGTGAAAGTTAAACATTCTTCCCAACTCTTCAAGTTCTTATTAATCACAGTGCGTAGCAATTGGATCATAGTCCTATTAATTACTTCAGTCTGTCCATCGGTCTGTGGATGACAAGTTGTATAAAATAATAGCTTAGTTCCAAACTTTCCACAAAATCCGCCAAAAATGACTAAGGAATTTAACGTCTCGATCTGACACAATACTCTTAGGAACTCCATGCAAACGTACTATTTCCTTAAAGAACAAATCTGCAATGTTCGTGGCATCATCAGTCTTATGACAAGGAATAAAGTGTGTCATCTTATTCAAATCCAAGTAATTTCGTACTCAGAGAAGTAAGAAGTATATACCTTCGAGACAAAGCATTTGCTACTACATTCTCTTTACCTTATTTGTACCGGATGACATACGAGAATGTCTCAATGAATTCCATCCAGCGTGCATGTCTCTTGTTTAGCTTCCATTGGCCCCTCAAATGCTTCAAGGACTCATGGTCAGTATGGATCACGAACTCCTTTGACCATAGATAATGCTGCGAAGTCTCCAAATCTCGAACAAGCGCATACAACTCCTTGTCATATGTATGATAATTGAGTGCTGTCCCGCTTAGTTTTTCACTGAAGTACGCAATTGGTCTTCCATCCTGCATCAAAACAGCACCAATACCTATTCCCGACGCATCACATTCAATCTCAAAAGTTTTATCAAAATTAGGTAGCGCTATAACTGGTGCTTTACACAATCTATCTTTAATAACTTTAAATACAAGATCTTGTTTCACGCACCATTTAAATGTTACACTATTTTTAACAATTTCTTTGAGCGGTGTTACAAGTGTGCTAAAGTCTTTAACAAATCGCATACAAAAACTAGCCAAACCATGGAAACTCCTAACATCAGTTATGTTTTTAGGTGTCAGCAATTCTTTAATAACTTTTATCTTCATCCATTCTATTCCCTTAGCACAACAACATATTCAAGAAATTAGTATAAAGTTGTTCTTTTCTTAGAACCATAAGCACACACTTTAGATGTTCTATATGCTCATTCAAGTCCTTACTATAAATCAAGATGTCATCGAAGTATACTACCACAAATTTACCTATGAATGCACGCAAAACATGATTCATTAATCGCATGAAAGTGCTAGTTGCATTAGTAAGTCCAAATGGCATAACCAACCATTCATATAGCCCATGTTTAGTTTTAAAAACAGTTTTCCACTCATCCCCTTCTCACATCCTAATTTAATGATAACCACTTTTAAGATCAATTTTACTAAATATGCATACACCGTGTAATTCATCTAACATATCATCTAACCTAGGGATATGATGACAATACTTTACCGTAATGTTGTTGATTGCCCTGTAATCCATGCACATCCTCCAGGTTCCATCTTTCTTTGGTACAAGTAAGATGGCAGGCACATGGACTCATACTTTCCCACACATACCCCTTGCTTAACAACTCATCCACCTACCTTTGTAACTATTTAGTCTCCTCGAGATTACTACGGTACGCTGGTCGATTTGGAATGACAGCTCCGGTACAAAATCAATTTGATGTTCGATACCTCGAATAGGTGGTAACCCACTAGGCACATCTTCCGGGAGTACATCTTGAAATTCCTGCAATAGAGAAGTAGCCAAACTAGGGAGGGAAATGTTAGACTCCTCATAGTTGAGGAGTGATTCTTTGTATACCAAAAGAGTCATTTGTTGCCTATCGACTATTGTTTTTTTCAACTCACCTCCCTTTTCAAAAAAGTTTTCTTTCGTTTTTTCTCTCACCTCTTTTTCTTTTCTCTCATTCTCTTTGTCTTTTCTCTCATTCGTTTTTTCTTTTCTCTGTTGTGGCTCCATTATTTTGTCCTCGCTATTAGTCACCTCACAATTTTCTCTCTTACTCTCTTTTTCTTTCACTCTCTTCTCCTCCTCACCTTTTAACTTAATTTGATCCTCAAACACTTGTTGTGGGGTCAATGGTACAAGATTAATTGATTTCCCATCCTTTATAAAGTTGTACCTATTTTTATACATATCATGCATCACATTCCTATCATATTGCCATGGTCTTCCTAACAATATATGTCCAGCATGCATAGGAACTACGTTACACATAAACTCATCTTGGTACCGTTCAATAGAAAGATTAATCAAGACCCTCTGATTCACCTTAATATCACCACTAGCATTCAACCATTGCAATCTATATGGTTTGGAAAGTCTTAACAAAGTAAGCCCTAACTTCTCTACAAGTGTAGTACTAGCTACATTAGTGCAACTACCTCCATCAATAATAACACTACATACCGTATAGTTGACGGGCACCTTGTGTGGAATATGTTCTTCTGTTACTGCTCCAAGTCATCCGCCTTGATTTG
>CAIGRB010170458.1:1436-23898 GCA_903798255.1 Fraxinus quadrangulata | reverse complement strand
TTTTCTTTCGAGTAATTGTGGCAATCGAAGATCAATTCAATCTTCTTTTCCCACTCCAAATACGCTTCTTGATCACTCATTCCCTTGAATGTTGGAATCGTTATTTTGATGTTGCCCATGTTTCCTTCTACCCTCATCTCCATCACGATCTCGACCTCTTCTTTCATACCTAGCTCCTCTATCCCGTATTCTTCCCAATTCAACATCCGCCAATGCATCATCTTTCATTCCACTTCCCGCTTCAAATTCATCATCAAAATTCATCATACGCCCATGCTTACCTTGACTCCTTGCATTAGGAATTTCTCTAGAGCGATCTCTACGTAAGTTAGCAAGTAATGCATCTTGCCAATCCATCATATCCCTCGTGTCACCAAACAACCTCTCAAACCGTTGAACCATCCCATCCATCATGCTAGCTTGATTATGATTCTTGCCTGATGTAGAACCATCTCTATCAGACATCCTAACTCTAAGATATTTATATGCCTCACATATTTCGCTCGTGTATCACTCAATCTGGCTTTTTCCCTATATTAGTCTCACCACTATGCATTTTTCCACTTACTACTTTCGCCGAAGTACTTCAACGACAATATCGAAGTCAACCAAATCTTATTCTCGAGGAATTCAAACTGAATTATGAACGAAAGTGTAATTCAAGAGATCTATAAAACGAAATAGCAAAAGAACTGGATACAATAAAAGGGAAACATTTTTAATTCAAGAAAGTGGTACTTGAATTTAAAATTGACACTTTTTTTACTCAAGATAATTTTTAAAATCTACTGGTAATTTTCGAAAACAATAATAATTTCTTTTGCTTGAAAATTCAATTACGAGACCAACAAATAAAACGAAAATTGATTTGGATGTTAAACGAGCAACCAAACGACTTTTGAATTTTTTTGAGAGTTTTTATGGATTAAAGACTCAAAAACGACGAAGAACACGAAAAACGACAAATAAGAGAAAATTGATATAACCTGAATTTTTTGGAGCCCAACTTATAATACCAATTGATGAGAACCACGTAGCAATAGTAGCTACGCAATCCAAAATGAGATTAGAACCAACCCAAGAAAGCCAATAAATCGAGATTTTGGATTCAATCCAAAATTAATGAACCAAACAATTAACACAATCGTCAACAATATGTTGACCTCTTGATTACACGATTAATGAATTAACACGGATGTTTGAACGTCACAAGAAATTGATACTTGATAAGTTCGTAATTGCTCAATGAAGAACAATGAATTTGAAAGTTAAAAGCCTCACGATCAATTCTCAATAATAATGTCCTTACAATGAATAATGAAAATTTTATTTATACTAGCCTTAAAATCAAACTAAAATCGTGCATAATATTCTAAAAATTACTAAACTAGGGAGGGATATGTTAGGCTCTTCACAGTTGATGAGTGATTCTTTGTATACCAAAAGAGTCATTTGTTGCCTATCGACTATTGCTTTTTTCAACTCATCCCCCCTTGCAAAAAAGTTTTCTTTCGTTTTTTCTCTCACCTCTTTTTCTTTTCTCTCATTCTCTCTGTCTTTTCTCTCATCTTATTTTTCTTTTCTCTCACTCGTTTTTTCTTTTCTCTCTTGTGGCTCCACTATTTTGTACTCGCTATTAGTCACCTCACAATTTTCTCTCTTACTCTCTTTTTCTTTCACTCTCTTCTCATCCTCACATTTTAACTTAATTTGATCCTCAAACACTTGTTATGGGGTCAATGGTACAAGATTAATTGATTTCCCATCCTTTATAAAGTTGTACCTATTTTTATACATATCATGCATCACATTCCTATCATATTGCCATAGTCTTCCTAACAATATATGTCCAGCATGCATAGGAACTACGTTACACATAACCTCATCTTGGTACCGCTCAATAGAAAGATTAATCAAGACCATCTGATTCACCTTAATATCACCACTAGCAGTCAACCATTGCAATCTATATGGTTTGGAAAGTCTTAACAAAGTAAGCCCTAACTTCTCTACAAGTGTAGTGCTAGCTACATTAGTACAACTACCCCCATCAATAATAACACTACATACCGTATAGTTGACGGGCACCTTGTGTGGAATATGTTCTTCTGTTATTGCTCCAAGTCATCCGCCTTAATTTGAGCACTAAGAGCTCGCCTCGTGACCAATAACTCACCCACGGCATACTCCGTCTTTTCTTCATCGCTAATTTCTTCCAATTCTGACATGCCTTCATAATCACTCTCACTTTCACTCACCACATCTCCATTATCCAACAAAATTATCGCTCTTTTGTTTGGACATTGAGAAGTGATGTGTCTCGACCCTAAACACCTAAAGCATTTGATGTCTCGATTCATTGATGGTTGGGATTGCTCCTTGGTTAGGACTTTGTTAGCATTCTTCGTCTCCTTTGGAAATTCAGCTCTCCCTTTTGAAACAGCTCCATCACCTTGTTATCCCACATCGGTTTCCATGAACGATTAGAACCCGAATAACCCGATGAATACCTAGTCGTTCCCTTTCTCTTCAATTATTTCTCCACCTTCATAACCACATGTATTAGGTTCTCCATCTCCACATAATGTTGTAATTCCACTACATTCGATATTTCCCTATTCAAACCATTCAAAAATCGAGCCATGGTGGCCTCCCCATCTTCTNTGAAGTTACTATTTGATCCCACAAAGTAATAGCATAGTCGGTAAATTCAAAGACTACAATTTTTATCCTCTTTTCTTTCGAGTAATTGTGGCAATCGAAGATCAATTCAATCTTCTTTTCCCACTCCAAATACGCTTCTTGATCACTCATTCCCTTGAATGTTGGAATCGTTATTTTGATGTTGCCCATGTTTCCTTCTACCCTCATCTCCATCACGATCTCGACCTCTTCTTTCATACCTAGCTCCTCTACCCCGTATTCTTCCCAATTCAACATCTGCCAATGCATCATCTTTCATTTCACTTCCCGCTTCAAATTCAACATCAAAATTCATCCTACGCCTCTGCTTACCTTGCCTCCTTGCATTAGGAATTTCTCTAGAGCGATATCTACATAAGTCAGCAATTAATGCATCTTGCCGATCCATCATATCCCTCGTGTCACCAAACAACCTCTCAAACCCCTGAACCATCCAATCCATCATGCTAGCTTGATTATGATTCTTGCTTGATGTAGAACCATCTCTATCAGACATCCTAATTCTAAAATATTTATATGCCTCACATATTTCGCTCGTGTATCACTCAATCTGGCTTTTTCCCTATATTAGTTTCACCACTATGTATTTTTCCACTTACTACTTTCGCCGAAGTACTTCAACGACAATATCGAACTCAACCAAATCTTATTCTCGAGGAATTCAAACTAGATTATGAACGAAAATGTAATTCAAGAGATCTATGAAACGAAATAGCAAAAGAACTGGATACAATAAAAGGGAAACTATTTTTAATTCAAAAAAGTGGTTCTTGAATTTAAAATTGACACTTCTTTTACTCAAGATAATTTTTAACAACTACTGGTAATTTTCGAAAACAATAATAATTTATTTTGCTCGAAAATTCAATTACGAGACCAACAAATAAAACGAAAACTGATTTGGATGTTAAACGAGCAACCAAACGACTTTTGAATTTTTTTGAGAGTTTTTATGGATTAAAGACTCAAAAACGACGAAGAACACGAAAACCGACAAATAAGAGAAAATTAATATAACCTGAATTTTTTGGAGCCCAACTTCTAATACCAATTGATGAGAATCACGTAATAATAGTAGCTACGCAATCCACAATGAGATTAGAACCAACCCAAGAAAACTAATAAATCGAGATTTTGGATTCGATCCAAAATTAATGAACCAAACAATTAACACAATCGTCGACAATATGTTGATCTCTTGATTACACGACTAATGAATCTAACACGGATGTTTGAATGCCACAAGAAATTGATAATTGATAAGTTCGTAATTGCTCAATGAAGAACAATGGATTTGAAAGTTAAAAGCCTCACGATTAATTCTCAATAATAATGTCCTTACAATGAACAATGAAAATCTTATTTATACTAGCCTTAAAATCAAACTAAAATCATGCATAATATTCTAAAAATTACAAAATTATGGTAAGAATATAATTTTATTGCAATTAGAAAGTTTCCAAAAAAAGTGAAAATCCTCGCTGACAAATTTAACTATGCGGCCGCATAGTTGTTATGCATGCGGTCATATAGTTCAATGAAAATGCACCTTATTGGTTTCTGATGGTAAGAATCCGACCGTATGCCTAGCTCTACTATGCAGGCGTATAGTAGTAACTTTGGCTTCCATTTTTTTCCACTTGAATCAAGTTGCTCCAACCCGTTTCGACCGTCGTCCCCAACACGGAACTTGCTCCTTTTTTCGCCAAAATCACTATATCGTCAACCGTAGCTTGAACGAGCAATCACATCGCCTCTTTAACTTGCTTTGCCCTCAAATGTGTCATCGAACCTCCTTCGATGATCAACGGGGTCTTTCCCGTGGCTCTCGGGGTTTGACTTTGATGCACTCGGCTCCATGCTCACATCACATGGTCGATCCATTCAATTTTTGCTGTGATAAATTTGATCGATGATAAACCTTAATTAATTTCAAGTTGAAGAAACTTCTTTCTGCTGATGAAATTGTAATCGGTATGGTATTTGACTTACTTCGTTGACCTTTAGCTGTTTTCCTAAATATTCAATTCCATAATTACAAAATCAAACCAAAATTTTTGTTTCTATTCTACAATATGGTTATAAGATATCTATGAAAACAAATTTGTGAAAAAAAAAAATGTCCAAACAATCTACTAAAAGAAAATGGAAAAAATTATAACTTAGCTATAGCGGGAGAATATTTACTTCTATTACATGTGTATGGTAAATACATTTTGCTCTCATAATGAATTCAATTTCACATCAAATAAGAAATAAGCTTCTTGCCTGCCAAAATGATTAAAATTTATACACTTTCTCACTTTACACAAGGCTCATAGCCTTTAGGGAAAAAAATTTGTTATTGCAATAACAATAATGATATATTATTTAAGGTCATAAATATTTTCATAATGTAATAGTAAAATGAAAAAAATTAAATCATATCATATTTGACCATATATTGCACCCAATGGCCCTCATAGAAGGCACAAATTCATATTAATTAATAGCGAATTATAGATCGAGAAAAGAAATTCAATCCCAAACACAAATCAATGATCCAATCAACAAGACATTGAAAAATATAATTGAATTTAGAGACAAAACTATACAATAATCAATTAAATATATAAAATCTCAGTCAATATAATTTAAAAAAATTAGGATTAATAAACGATCATATCAACAAAGATATGTGTAATGATACATAAATATATACTGAGAGGGTGTTACACAATAGAATGAGTATTCCAAATTCAAACACTAAGTTTATGATTTACGATATCATTGTTGAAGAATCCTCATTGTTTGGAGCAGCCGAACAATGATGAATGAGTATAAACGACAATGAATTTTTAAAATAAAGAAGAAAGGGAAAAAAAAATTGTCCCTCTTGGTCTCTCCTCAGATTCGACTATGTAAATAGATGGAGCATTGGATAATAGTCGTCACCAATTATATGATGTTAATTTTTTGACATTTTATCCACGTAAACACTTATCGCCTTTCCCCCTAAGGCTAAAATGTCCATTATTCACAACTCGATCAACCAAGAATATCATGGTTGACGAAGTCTTGGTCAAATATTCATAGGTAATTAATTAGGTACTATTGCATCATGGTGCTTTATTGTCCAAACATGAACATACACGGAACGCAACTCCACCGCTTTCTTTAATGAAAACAAGAAATTTGTTAGAAGTTGGAAAGATTCAATTTTTATTAGAGGCATCAATTTAATGTATACATGGTAAATGACTTGGTTTAGAAATGCTAAAACAAATTGTCAACGAGGTTGACGCAAGGGTTTGACACGGTGCATGGATCTTTTTCATGGCGGTTTCTTGTGAGGTCAGTTTTGACGACCTATTTCTTCTTCAAACATGGCGATGCGACGACTTATTTCTTCTTCAAACATGGCGATGGGACCTTATTTATTACCTTCCCACCTGCTTGTATATATATTCTTTATCGAGATTTTTGATTTGAGGTTAGACGGTAGAGCGAACAATCATGGCCCCCAATTTTCATTCTCTCTTTTCCAGAAGAGAAAGACAGTCCACAGCCCAAAAGTAAGCTTCTAATTTTTTTTTTTTCCATTCTTCTCTCTCTAAAACATCTTCGTTTCTCTCTCTTGGCCTTTCTTTTTGGTTGTTAATGTTTAAAATTATAAAAAAATGTTCTTGAATTTGAAGGAACGGAGAAAGGGTTTCGAGGTCAAGAGTTGCCATGTTTGAAGAGGCGGCGTTTGAGGACGCTAACACCGAAGTAACCCATTTATCGGCGGTTGCGGATTCGTTTGAGGAGCTTTCTGCGGTGGTGAAATCCAAGGGTTTCAATTTTGACCTTCGTTTGGAACCCTTTTGCGATGCTTGTTCGCTTGTTTCTGTTCTGTTTAGTTCTTTGGGTTTAGCGTTTAAATTTGCTGAATCGGAGTATGTTTCTAAGGTTGGTGTTATTTAAATCCTATTCTATTCTACATTTCTTCCACATGTGCATGAATAGTTGCATTTTTATTCAATCTTATATATTATTGATTTAGATTTGAAATTTTCAGTGTTTGTGTGTGTTTTCAATAATTCAAGATTATTTAAGGAGGATTCTTGGGTTCATGTTAATTGAAAATGATATTTCTTAATGATTTTCCAAGAAAAAAGGGACAAATGAAGAAGAATAAGTGGGATTGTAACAGGGTTTGGAATGCAGACAACCTTAGAACATAGATGATAATATTAGAGAGGTGTGCAGTATAAACAGGGCATAATAGTCGAACTCATGGACTAAGTTGTATTGATGTTGTTTTTTGATTTAATTTGATTCAACTATTCTCTCTTTGATGATCACTTTACAAGAGGCACGTAACACAGTCTAGATCAGGTTTGTGAGTTGTGGCTAATGGGTCTTGGTGGCGTAGGCAGTAGATCATATAAATAGGTACATCTTGAGAAGGACAAGGTGGAGCCACGGAGGTGAATTACTAGATTTTACAAAAAATCACTCTTTTTACTTTTTATAATGAGTACTCGAGGTCATTTTTACAGTTTGATACTTGTAGATGAAGTTCACATTAGTTGCCACTAATTGGAATGGTATTTTTTTATTTTTACTTTTTAGAACGCTCAAATAGAATGAGATGATAACACCACCAGTTCGTACTCAAGAAAACACGAGAGATTTATCCCTGCATCACGTGTTTTGGGAAAGAACGGATCTTTCCTGTCACTTTATGCATCATCTAAGTTGAAATTTATTGTATCTAAGCAATGGATTCGTTTCACTGATTTACAATGCTCATATCGTCAATCTGCTTCCAATTTGTTGGCCACTTGTGTTGGAACTTCCATTATCTGTTTTCATTAGTCATTTTCCTTCTTTGGTCTGTCTAGGTAACTAATTATATATAATGCTCTCCAATTCATTTCAGGTCAATGATCTGGCAGAAGCATCGCGGATTCATGGAACATTAAATAATATACTTGATTTTGATGTAAGAAATGATACAGTGAAAACACAAGGAAGCCTATCACGTAACTTGCGCAGAGTTAGGCTGGGTCTTAATCTCATCAGAGCTTTATTCCAAAACTTTTTGTCATCAGAGTACGTTTCTCTTCCTTCCTTTTAATACCTTCTCGTTTTAAATTTATTTGCTCGTCAAAAGCTTTATTTTGTTCTCTGGAAAGGATGCCTAACTTCTCACTATGCTACTTCCAGCGATCATTCTTTAAAAGAAGCGGCTTCAGCAGCTTATGCAAAAACTTGTGCACCATATCACGCATGGGCCGTCAGGACTGCTGTTTCTGCTGGAATGTATGCACTGCCAACAAGGGAACAACTACTGCTAAGGCTAAATGAATCTGGTGAGTTTATTTGTCACTTTTGCTTGTTTTCTTTTGCTTTTACTCTGTCATTAAATAGTAACATCTTTTTGGTGACTAATGGAGGGCTACATTTTTTAAGTGGAATACTGCACGGTAGTTTTGTGAAATGGTGGAAATTGGAAAGGTTACTAACCATTTCTGAACAAGTGAACTTCATGGATGAAAACATAAAGGTTAATATATTTTGGAATTTGCAGTGAACAAAAAATTCTCAATTAAGTCCTCCATAAGAACCTATAGAAACGGAGCTCCACTTTGGAAGTTACTTTGGAGGGTTATCAACCACTCACCTGTTTCTGCAAAAGACAACCTTTGTAGTTCGTTAATGGTTGATAAGGATTTTGAGAATTTGGTAGGCTTTGACCACAAATGAACTTGCTATTTCTACAAATATATAAGTTATATGTTGTTCAATCTCTGAAATTCTGTCTTCCTGCAACATCTATTGGATAAAAACAGAGTTGAGCTTTAAATTTGAGCTTTGGAACTTCTTTGGAACTTGTAAAACACCAATGAGCCTTTTCTGTGTGAGGCCTAGCGACTAAAAGTGGGATGCATAGTTTTGATCGTCTTTGACAGGGAGAGATTGTAAGTCGCATTTCACATTCACATCATACTTGGCACGAGTGTAACTGTAGTATAATATGCAAGTTTTAGGTCTCTTGAAAATGGACAGTTATTATTTAAAATACAGGTTGGACATTTTGTCGGCTTTGAAGTAGTTTTCATCATTGTCAATTTGTCATATGGAATCCTTTTTCAAGATCCGCGCATAAATTTTGGAATTCTTTGTTGTTGCGAGGAATCAGGTCACTGAGTATAAAACCAATTAAAAGATGTGGAAAACCATTTTAAAGAAAACTTTGCGCCAGTGCATATTACATATTATTGCTTTTATGCTTAAAGTTTCTGTTTTAGATTTAATGATTTGTGAAGTTTCTGTTTTATAAACTAGAAACACGACTGATGCGGTTATTACTGATACAATTGTTTCAGACAAGTCAGCAAAGAAGGAAATGCAACGATACATCAATGCCTCTCTTCCAATCATAGAATACATTGATAAATTGTACACTTCAAGAAATATCAGCTTGGATTGGTGAGCTTTGCTTCATTTTGGAAGAGTCTACTGCTATACAAATCTCTTTCTCGGGGCTGCAAGATAGAACATTTCCTGAAGTTACATTCGAAGCAAGAAATTCCAGTTTGTCCTGAGAAGTTCTGTTATCACTGCAGACTCAAAACTCTCACTTCTAGTAATGGATGCTTCTGCAGGCTTGTTGCCAAGCATCCTATCAGTCGAAATAGCTGTATCTTGTTCATGTAGGCCAGAAACTTAGGTGAAAGTAGCTATTTTTTTCGACAGAAATACCAGTTATTTGTGGGTTAAATGGCACACGTGCATAAGATGTTCTGCCAGAAAATACAATTTCATAGAGAATACATTCTTTTATTTGATTTCGAGATTCACTGAGTGAATTATCAATTGATGTTGGTGAAGTCCGGGTGACCGTTGTACCCAAAAGTACATAGTTTAATTCTCATCTCGTCTCAACATTATGTATCTCTTAGAACTCCTACTTTTTTGACTTTTGAGTAACATTTCTATTTCTACAAGCTTTTTAACTGCTGGAGGCCTGGAGACGAGCTTTCCTTAACCGTATTCTTTAAATAGGATCCTCGACGATTTTTGATGTCTGTATTAAGGGATAAAATTCAATATTGAATAAAAATGATAACATAGACCAATTTTTGAGAATTTGAGCTACTCTTTTTAATAATGTTAGACTTTTTAAGATGAAACCTCAAATTTTAATATGGTATCAGCTCCAACGAGTAATTCGATCTGATTAAGATTTAAAAAAAATTGAGCACACGGATTTCAAGATTGATCTGCTAAAAAAGAACCACCATCTTGATGGAGGCATGAAAGGATAAAATCTCATATTGAATAAAGATGAAAATATAAATTAATTTATAAGAATTTGGACTACTATTCTTAATAAAATTGATCTTTTAAGATGGAAATCCAAATCGGTCAATTCAGACCATAATCAGCTAGACATGCACAAAAGTTTCTGGGTCCTTGACTCGGTATAACGAGTTGTCAGATCAGTATTAGGCTAACGACAGGCACACAGGTTAATTCGTGTAATTCCAGGGGCATTTTTGTAACCGAAAAAAACAACCCTTCAGAAACTTCTCAACTACTTCCTCCGCATATCGCCAAATCAATCGCAATCCTCACCGTCTATTCCAATCCACAAACCCTAGCCCCCAAAGATATATATCAACTTTCAGAATAATAAAAAAATTCCCGTCTCGTCTATATCATCTCCATTTCATCTTGTTCTATCATTTTGAATATCAATTTGAATAAATATAATTTATTTTATTAAGGCTATGGTGAATTCAACGGCGTTTTATACGGGGTGGGAGGAGGTGGTGTTATCGAACGAGAAGGGGCGGCGGGAAGTGCACTATTACCTTAAACGGAGCGGTGTCGGCGGGGCAGATCTTGTCGTGGTCGGAAAGGAGAAGAACCTAAGGCACATGTCTTATTCTTACGAGATTAAAGATAACAAGTCCTTGCCTTCAACCTTGAAGTGCTCTTCTCTCTTGAAGCTACGCTCTAGAAGAGAGGTCATCGATTGGTTAAATACAATCGTTCCAGGTACTTTTTAATTTTGATTTGGTTTGTTCTCTTATGTTACTATATTTGGTTTCGGGCGTAAATCTTTTGAGTGGAATAGCAAAATGGTATTTTTCTTTGGGCTTCGTGGTTTTTTGTTTGGCAGATCTGATAGATATGGATGGGGTATAAGAACCGAGTATGCGTTTATATGTAGAACATTCCATATTTTTCTGATAGAATACAATTACTAAAATGATCATAAAGGGCGCCTAGGAAGATATGTTTTATGAAATGTTCTTAATTATCTTTTGATGATTCATGTGTACCTTTTGTTTTCTGTGAATTTACGAAATATAATGTTTTTGAAATCTTCTTCCAATAAGGCCTATTTGTGTGCTACTTAATTTTCTGATTTTGAGATACTTTTCCCCTTTAGCGTTGAGGATTAATTTGGGGTTCATTCATTATAGAATCTATGGATTCACTAGCTGAAAATAATAATACTTTTCTGCGTTAGTTACATTTCATTTGTTCCCCTATCAGATTCTGAACTAGAAATCATGAGTTCCTTCTTTTGATGCAGTTCTGTTCTTTGTTATGTAATTTCGTCTGCTTTTCCTTGTTCAGTCGGCCCAGAAATTTTTTTTTTTTTTTTCAAAGGAGATTTTGGGTTTTGGGATATGCACAGGATAGAGGATGTCTTTTGCCTTGTTTCCTCATTCTTTAATTTTTGAATAATGATTTAACAGTCATTGTACTGATCTTGGTTTTGGGAAAATTGATTTGAGAAGGATCTTGTCAGCGCTTGGAAGATTTGACTCGCAAAATGAATTTAAAGCATTCATCTTTTTTTCTCTAGAGGAATTTTGGTCTCCAGTTTTCAACTTCTTTGGGTAAAGGATGTATTTTGTCGTGCCTTCTTCCTATCTTTTACAGAATATATCCTTGGTGGCATATTCAATTTTATACAAATGGATTATCATGTAAAATTGATTTTTATTTAATGGTGAAAGAATCTCTTGATGAGCTAATGAGTATTTATAAGAGTGTAACTTGTTTCACGTGGAAATATAGACATTTCTCCTTTTTGGTGTATTTTCTCCTTAACTATGAAGGAGTAGTAGATTGATTTCACTTTGACAACAGCTTTTTTAAGGATCTTTGGTTTTGTAAACTGAGCTGGCAATTAATATTGACTTCTTATGAATCAGTTTGAATTTTGATTTGGGAACTTCTAATTAATTTCTTTTAAAATCATGTATTTCTCTGAAGAAATAATAATGAGAAATCATAATATATACTCTACATAAAGTTTGTTTTTTACATGGCTTTTTGTTTCAGAATTATGGGCTAAGCAGGGATTTTATTCTGGTTTTTCATTGTTACTTCACTTTCTGCAAGCAATGTTTGTTTTGCACCCCTTCTTTTTTCTCTCTGTGTTTTCACCATGGCATTTTTTTGTAATACTGTGTCAGAGTCAATGTATGTGTGGTGCTCATGTTGTGGAAAACTGACAATTATTTGGGATGCAGGATTGTTAAAATCAATTAGTAAGAGCTGGTTGAGAGCCTTGGAATTCCTTTCCCCAGTCTATGTTAACATCTACAACGTTCTCTCATGGTTGTACTTTAGGTTTTTCTATTTGTTATGTTTTTCGTGACCATTGTGGTGAACACAAGTAGAAAATCCTTGCTGTTGAGAGTTTAAGATTTCTAATATATTTACGCTTCCCCATCCTTCAGTCTTGTGAGGATTCGTGGTTTTTTATGCTACAGTTATTTTTGTAGTTATCGCATAAGGTTTGGTTTTCTTATGTACTTGCAATTTGTCTTTTCTTTGCTGGTGTTATTTTAACAGTTTTCATCCTCCTGCTCTACGAATATTGCTTGGTTATACAATACTCATTGTATTATTGCAAATCCACTTTCAGATGTACATCCACGACCTTCCTATAATCAATTTGACAGTTTAATGCGAAGCAAAGATAGTCACAAGTTGGATACTGATATTATCAAGGTTAGCTGATAAAATTATGATTTTTGTTTAGTATTCAATTTGCTTAATTCTTCTAATCAAAGAGTATATGGTTCAATCATATTTATCATCTGTTTATTTATTAAATTTTTTCAGGATGTTCAAATGTGGAAGACGGGTCACAAGGCAGAGTTTTTGTGGTTAGGTTCACCATGGAGTTGTAGAAAAAGGCGCAGACACTATGAGTCCTTTTGCCGCAATGGTGTGAAAATATCTGTGAGTATCTAATCTGACTCTTAATCTTCTTTCAGAGCAATGGAAGTTGATTGGTTTATTCAAATGCCTGTTTGTGTGTTTCTGGTATTGATCATACTCTTTTTTGCTCTCTTCTGCTATAAATTTCAGGTTCATGAATTTGTGTATGTGTTGGCTGAAGAAGGTAAACGCCTTGTTGCTCACTTAGATGATATGTATGAGGACTCCCAAGGCAACAAAATGGTTGTGGTACGATGGTTTCACAAAATTGATGAGATTGGTTTTGTTTTGCATCATAACTATAATGACAGAGAGATTTTCTTTTCTCTTTGTCTTCAAGATATTAGCATCGAATGCATAGATGGACTGGCAACCGTCCTCAGTCTGGAGCATTATGAGAAAACTTTTAATGTGGCCCTAGATATGCAGCTGAACCCATTCGTTTGCTCTGGACTGTTTGATAATGATGATGTCAAGCCTTTTGACATAACACAAACTAAAGGCTACTGGAAACAGAAAGTACTAAGAAATACTTTCCCTCCACTTGAAACATCTGATGATGATATGAAGGTAGAAGGAACTCATAGTGTTGCTGTAGGAAGTAGACCCAAGAAGAGACTTTGCTGTTCCAAAGAGAGAGAAATAAACTTGCAATTTGCTGACAAAAGAGAGAGTACTGATGCTAGCCTACATGATCGAAGTGGTGGTCTTTTCAGTTCCAAAGGTGGCATGGGAAAGAGCAGACTGAAAGGAGGACACTCTTCTGTATCCTTATCAGGGCAAGATGCAATGTTGCCAATTTGTATGCAAAATTTGACCATAGGATCTCAAGTTGAAGTGATTTCTCAAGATAGTGGCATCAGAGGGTGCTGGTTCAGAGCTTTGATCATCAAGAGGCACAAAGATAAGGTCAAAGTGAAGTATCAAGATATCAAGGATGCAGACGATGATGCAAGAAATCTGGAGGTGAATATGCGCAACCTTGAGTATTTTCTTATCAAGGGTTTTCGTGCTTTGTATGTTTGCTTATCATGTGCTGATTTTTCACTTTGCAGGAGTGGGTTTTGGCATCTCGATTAGCTGTACAAGATGAGTTGGGAATCCGGATTTGTGGAAGGGCCATTATTAGACCCTTGCCATTGTCTTATTGGGGCAGACTTTCCAACATAATTAATGTTGGAAGCATAGTTGATGCATGGTGGCATGATGCGTGGTGGGAAGGCATCGTGGTGAAGAAAGAATCTGAAGATGAGCTACATGTTTATCTCCCAGGTGCGAATCATTAACCAGCCTTCTAATTATTATTATTATTTTAATTCTGTTAATCCTGTCTTAAGATTATTCTCCATGCATTTGACTTGTACAGTTTTGTACCTTCAGTTTCTAATAGTTTTCCTATAATTAATCTGCAGGAGAGAAGAAAGAGCAAATCTTCAGTTCAGGGGACTTGAGGCACTCACGCGAATGGTATGAAAATGGCTGGAAATGTTTGAAGGAAAGACAGGAGGTAGTCTCAATATTGTCTAGTTACAAGAATAAACACAGTGTGGAAACTTCCTCCGATGTTAATCTAGCGGATGCATATAAAAATAGAGACCATGTAGGCACCAATGGTAACAATGCGTTGCCTGTAAAGATTGTTGTTGGATTTGGTGACTCTATCACTAGCATTGATGACAAGTCAATGGAGATAAAGATAGCTAGGGACCTCACTAAATATTTGGTCGGTCAATTAAGGTGGAAGTCCTCTGGGAAGAGAAGACGCAGTAGGAGCCCTGTTCACAACGTACATGATGGTGCTAATAGTAGCGATTGGGGGATCCAGGCTTTTGATGGATTCTTTGCTAAGTCATCCTTGAAAGTTGATCTGGACAACTGTAAATATGCCATTGATGCTCTCCACACTTCATCAGTAGTTTCTTCTTTTCCAAACTTGGTTGTCTAGGTGATCTTGTTTTATTTTTCAGTTCCTGATCCTCTTTTTGACCAAAAATGAAGAAACCATATTACTTGTACATGTTACCGAGATGCATTAGTTTGATGCAGTTGTAGGCGTTAGATTAGGTTTCTTGACTCGTACACCCTTTGTCTATGCAAGGGAGATTTATTTGAGGTACGGGGCTAGAATCCATCAGCCACTGTAAAATTAGATATCTAATTTCCTGAGGTAGTGTTATTCTTTTGCAACCGAGTGTTTTGGTGTAGCAAAATTTCCTAGGAGATGGTAATGTTCCAATGTTCTATTGGAATTCTGTTTTGTGTAGTGTGTGTAGTTTTCTATAATAAATTTCTGGTTTTCATGGCTGCATATGATGCTACCCTACCAACCCCATTCTGTCTGCTTAATTTTCTGATTACTAATTTTGGGGGAATGAATTCCTTTGTCAATCATTCTTGCTGTGTTTCAACAAGTTTTAGCCTGCAAAACAAGTTTGAGGTTTGTTAACCCCATTAATGCTTCGATATCAAAGTTAGGAAAAGTAGTGCTCAGGATAATGTTCGATGTGCTGTGAGATTTATGTTTTTACGGGTTTTTTTTAGGAGCATACTTCAAATGAGGTGTGTCTAACGGATTGTTCTTGGGATTTATTCTCGTACTTGATTCTGAATGATATACGGTGGATTGTATTATTAATATCATGGGCCATAGCCTTGGTGTGGATTCCTGCGCATTCTCTTTGATGAAGTCGCTTCTCTCCTTGAATTATTTGAATTTGAAGCGAGCAAGACTCGAGTGTTGTCACAGAAAATTTGAAGTTTGTACAAGCCTTACATAAATGGTCAAAATCCCCTTGTAAATTGGCCATGTCCTGTACTACCTATATCTTACCATGGTTACATTACTGGATATCTGCAACTAATTAATATCAGGAATAGAGAGATTTAGTCTTTTAAGCAACCTTATTAGGAACTAAAACGTCGTCGTTAATCTAATTATCTTCCCTTAATTATTCTTTTTCAACAATGTTCATCTCTGTAATCCCCTCTCTCTCTCTATTAGAAGGGAGCATATATATATATATATATATGAAAAGATGGCGCGACCATAAACATGATAATGGTCATCAACATATAAAGAGCTCGACTACGTCTCTTAATAAAAATAAGAAGGTAGGGTCAAGACCTAACTTTACTAAATAGGCGAATTTTTTTGTTGAAAAAAAAAATGTGGGGTGCAAAAATGTTGTGGATTGTAGATTGAACTAGCCTTAGCAAGGTAAAAAACAAAAGGTTGTGTTGTTTTTCAAACAAGCATTACATATTTTACTTTATTATATCTTATCCGAAGAAAATAATTAAATATTGTTTGCATCTCTATCCTGAATTTGTTCGATTGCATTTGGATTTTTCACCATTACTCAAGAATGGGTTAAGAACTTTTAGGTCTGACTCTTGTCCTTCAATTTATTGTGATGCCAAGAAATTTGTAGTATGAAATTAGCAAATCTGGTTTATGAATTCAACAAGTTATTAGTATTATAATAGAAAGTTTTGTTTTCTCCTAAATGCAAAATTTTAATTTGTACTAACTTTAAGGATAAAAATATAAATTGACGTGTTTGGTAAGCCAATATCTTCTCTAAATCACACTAATATTTATACAAGTAATTCGACTTCTTTCTCTCGATAGCATGTTTCACTTAGTATTATATATTTGGCATTATTATTCCATATGCCTTCATTTAAAATATCGTGAAAACTACATCTATGTGATTTTTTTTCCCACAATTTTTCTAAATACAGAGAGTTTAAAAAGTATCCCATGCAAAAAAGAAAAAAAAAAATCTTTTTACAAATTTACTCGTTTTTTTAAGAATTAATCAGAAATCAGAACACCTAAGCATGGCACTTTATATTCTTCCTAGTCTTCTAGACATCTTGTTATGGACCATTTTGGACCAACTGGACTGTTCTTTGAGATTTCTTGTACAATCTGTATAGTTTTATTCATTCTACAAGTTTCCTCGAAATTTCTCTTCACAAATTTCAACAACTTGACAAGTTTTAAGTATAAGATGAGTAGTTTTCTTAACCAAGTTGAACGTGACAACATACGGATGGATATAATAAGGATATTTTTATTTAAATTGTATCTTCTTTTATATACTGGGGGAGCCAAATACGATATTAACTCTATTTTCTTAGAAACACCATGTTAATTTAAATAAAGGCATGTCTGGGAAGTGTTTAAAATGAGTGATGAATAAGGGAATTGAATTCTTCAAATGCGTGAATAAAAAGTTTATAAACCTGAGCAAACATAGGCTAAGGTTTAATTTGATTTTATAGTTGATTAAGCAAATATTTTCATGAACCCCTGTTTGGTACACATTTTTTAGTCAAGAATGCACTTACGTTTTTTATGTAATGGGAGAATATGTGGTTGAAAAAGAAGGAAAAAATATTGATGTGATGAAAAATATTATTTTATTAAAGAATGTGTGATTCAAAATGAGTAGAAAAATGAGAGTGAAAAAAAAATAATGTGGCTCAAACAGGACAGTTACCTACTTTAAAGAGGAATTAATATCTTTTGCTTTGTAACAAAAAAAATACTAATAATATCCCCTACCCTTCATACTTATCAAGATTTTGGGGCGCTCCAAATGCAATAATCAAAGCAAAATAAAGAAATTGATTTTCTAATAATTTAAAGATAGATAGTTGGATTAATTTATTAAATTCTTAATTCAATTGAGCCTAAAAGAACAAAACCATCCACACTATGATGTACAAAGATACGTAGAAAATGGCATATCACAATCAATTTCTTTTTAAATTATTTTTGTGAATTGGTGGGATAATTATTGGCAAAAAAAAAAAGTAGAAATCGAACCGAACCAATCACGTTTAATCCTGTTTTAGGTCACTCAAAAAAAAAAAAAAAAAAAAATTAGCTTATTAAAATACACAAAAACTAACATTCATGCATATATACACACATATGAGTCTCACTCCCGTGTCATCAAAGAAAGGTGTAAACGGGCAAATCTTGTTTGTATTGTAGCCAACTCTCTTTGTGCTCACAAACAACTCTTTCTTGTTCTCACTATTCTTCTAACAGTTAGGAAGAATGGGCATTCGAAAGAAACTGCAAGCTGTTCTTGGAAAAGGCTTCAGAACCCCAAAATTCAGATTCAAATTCAACCTTGCCATTGCCCGGCTTTCGGTTCTCAAGAACCAGCACCGAGCACGCTACTCCATCGCAAGGTCTGATGTGGTCGAGTTGCTCAAACTTGGCAACCACGACAGTGCTCTTCTTAGGGTAATTTCGTTAACTCTAGAAGTAATCACTTATTCTCAATCGTACTTATACTTATTTGCATGAGTTTTTTGAAACGGTGGTTTTTGATAGGTTGAGCTAGTGATCAAGGAGCAGAATATGTTAGATGTGTTTGCTAGTGTTGAAGGCTATTGTCATCTGTTGATAGAGAGGGCCAACCTCATAGAACAAGAAAAGTTGGTTTCTTTTGCGTTTTGAGTTTTTCAAAGATTTTTTAAAGAATTATTGAAATGTTTTCATATATTTAAGAGGGTTACTATTCTTTCTGGTAGAGTATGTCCTCATGAGTTGAAGGAAGCTGTATCAAGCTTAATTTATGCGGCCACAAGGTGCGGGGAACTCCCAGAACTTCAAGAGATACGAGCAATTTTCACAGCGCAGTTTGGGAAAGAATTTGCAGCTAATGCTGCTGAATTGCGCAATGGATGCATAGTAAATCCTAAGGCAGGCAACTATGTATCATTTCAAGACTAATACAGTCAAAATCTAAGATGAATTATATGCTAACTTCTTTTGTGTGCAGATAGTACAGAAGTTGTCGACGAGGGTGCCAAGCTTGGAGGAAACAATGAAATTGCTTAAGGAGATTGGTTCAGAGTACAACATTGATACACAAATTGAAAAGCCTGCTTCAGTCATTCCAGTGGTATGGATGTTATTTGGCAACATTTCACTTTGTTGGATGACCTAATACAAATATGGAATGCTCAACATACCCCGAAATAAAAAAATTCGACATGGCTGATAGTGGTTATTAGGTCAATTCCGTGTCGAAAGCATAGTGTCATGATTAGGTTCTAGGAAATCCAACATTCTAAACATTTATTGATGACTTGGTTATGCTATTTTCAGGTAAATCTAGAATCAGGTACAGAAAATCAGCAAAAGCAATACCCAATTACCACATCAGGAGTCTCAAATTCAGAAGAAAACAGGCCAATGCGGCCTGAAGATATAGAAACGGTTGAATTTTTTTCTGATTCAGTGAAATTGCGGAGAAGGTACACTGATGTAGCTGATGCAGCCCAAGAAGCTTATGAGTCTGCATCTTATGCAGCAGCAGCTGCGAGAGCTGCTGTGGAACTATCTCGGTCTGAATCAACTGATCGTGATGGTCCTAGCAGTCCCAACGTCGAGGCAAGAATTGAGCCTATGAACTCTAAAATTTTTATTAGGGAGAAAGTGGTTGCTGGATTCGCGGATGCAAAAGTTGAACTGATATTCAAGAAAACCCACCCAATACAAAACTACAGTTTCAGTTCTAGTATTGAGAGAAAGACTGAACAGTATAAGAATGGAACAGAATTTAAGATATCGCTATCTGGTTCAAGTTCTGATTCAGCAGACGAAGATGAGGGAACTAAGATGTCCGTTGGTGATGAGGGCCGACCGGGGAAGGAGATGGTTTTTGATGGAAGTGATGATGAAACTGCACATATGAGTAGAGCTCCGAGGTCAGAGACTTATTTCATGAATACCAGTATAAAGGATGATATCCTGGAAGGTAGGAGCACAAAACCTTATTGTTCATCTCACAAGAATTTTCTTTTAAGATCTCAAACTGGATTGACAATGGAGTCCGAGCCTGAAAATTCTAAGAAGCACTTTGCTGAAGAAATTAGGACTCAAGGTGCAGAGCTGAATGTCAACAAGAGACCAATTTCTGTAAGGACTAGACGGACATATGGTCAGTAACAACCATGCAAACTATAGTAGAGTACATATATAGTACTGCAACTAATTTTGAGAGTTTGGTGTAAACAGGAAGTAATTTTTTTTTTCTCATGATGATATTTCTTGAAAACTATGTAATGGATTTGATGGGTGGCACTTTGTTCTTTTTTTTTTTTTTTTTTTTATCAAATGTAAAGCACATAATACCGACAATCTTTATTAGATCTATAAATTTCAATAATATGCTAATATCACTAACTACTGAACGCAGAGAATCTCTTACTGAACTCCAGTGTGATTGAAGGACACAACATCGACATTACGAGGAGAAAACGTGCAGTTTAGAAGCTACATCTTCCATCATATAAGAGAAGAATATTAATATTCTCAGCTATTTCAAATTTTGTATATTGGAAGAGGTTTCCTTATCAGCAGAGATAAAATAATTTCAATAACTAGATGAATCTAAAATGCTAGTTATATTTGGAAGTACAATCATGTCCAAGTGGTGAGCTCATACAATGGTATAGTATGATGTAGACGAGAAGGTGACTTAGTGCAATAAATCAACAGCAAAAAAGCATGGATAAGAGCACAAAATGCAGAACTTAGTTGCAGGAGAGGAACATAACATCATCAATTTTGAAGTATCAAGATTACAGCATATGCACTTGAGTCCAACTAATTTACAAATAATTTACAGTTATATTAAGACTCTCCTAGGAGAATCTCAGATTCGCATAATATGGTTGTTTACAAATTGTCCCGTATGATTTCGTGGCAAGATTGTTATCACATTTAGCACCAGTTGTTTGCAAAGGTTTAATTTATGTCCATTGGTCAAGAAAATTTGAATACTTACTGAATGAGGGTAGCTTTCACTAAACACCACGATAGCCCCTCAGTTGAAAATTATGTTTACCATCTTCACCCTGCTTGAACTATTATCTTCCTTGTCTGAAACAGATGTTGGGCAACCACACACATGCATCATTATCAGGACTTCTTACCTGTTCTCAGTTATCTTGACAAAATTCAAATACAAAGTTCTGCAGATCAGCTCCAGAAATCTTAATTCTGGTTTCTAGATTCTATTTGTTTATATTTGAACAAAGCGTGTGTCATAATCATGTTCAAATGAGCATATAATATGAGTTTAAGATAATTTTTGTAGCCAATATGCTATTTACGAGCACATGCACAAAATAAATAAAATAAATAAAATCTATCGTAGTAAAGATACGTCCCAACATGATAGTGCACAGGATTGCCCCTGCATAGGCCCCAAGTCAGGAGCCAGGAGGAGAATAATCACATGAAATGATAAGCAAATAATAAGAATGTTTGCTTACATACTTTCTGTTCTATGATGCTTAGTATATAAGTATATCAAATTGGTAGTTATTTGTCAATCACAAAAAACTTTAACCCATAATTATTAAAATTGGACTAGACCAGCCAGTTGAACTGAAAATCAGTAAACCGGACACTAGACCAATCCGGTTAGCTACAGGTCAAGGTGCATGATGGGTAATTATCTCTCAAATAGGCTGCTTAAAATCCTCAACAATCTGAAATATCAAAAATCTGCATAAATTAACCATAGAGGAACATGTTTTAAACAGCTTCTCAGTTCAATTATCTTGGCATAAATTTGAATCATAGGTACAATAATAGTATGAAATCAACTTAAAACTCAAAAATTTTACATTAAAGACTAAACAAGTGACAACCCTATACTGGTGTCTAGGACAAATTGCCACCACTCTGTTGCCAAAGATTGATAATATCAGTGGCCTGATTAAGAAGTATAATCATTTTCTTCTGGGATATCCATGGCTTACTCTCTAGAGTTGTCTTCAGCTCTTCCCATGCATCCTTCCTTGGCCAAAAGTAGTATGGACTCAAAGGCACAGTGCCATAGCCAGGTATCATCTGATCGAGGCCAAGACCAATGTTCTTTTCCATCCATATGAACTTCAATACCAATCTAGGCTTCACCACAGATTTCACCTCCACTCCTAGCTTCTGAAAATTCATAGATAACAAAGAGAAAAAAGCGTGAATAGGGATCGGGTTGATGATAAAATAGAATCCCCAGCCGCAAACAATGTTTCCCTGGGTGATGCAAAAAAGAGAATTTTTTGTTTACTTCTCCACTTGACGACTCCAAACCAGTAAGTTGGTTACAATTTTTTAGATGTAAGTAATTAAACAAAAGCATTATCAATAAGAATTCATATAACAAATCTATAGTCTCAAGAAAAATTCTTTTGTCAGCACCCTTCATACCATTCTGTTGAAATCAAAACTAAAAAAGGAATGTGTGCCCATCTCTTAACAGTTTAGCTTTTAGATGTGGCAATTCAATATAGCATTGGAGCAAGAAGGTCTTGATTTCAAGGTTTATCAACACCAATTTATGAAAAATGTGTTGGGACTTTGCAAAAAAATAAAAAATAAAAATAAAATCCGACCTGCATAGGGGTAGTTTGAAGTCTAAACAAATATAAATAAATAACTGTGTTTCCCCAACAATTAAGCTTTTAGACTTACGGTGGCATATATATATATATA
>CAIGRB010170438.1:7244-26800 GCA_903798255.1 Fraxinus quadrangulata | reverse complement strand
TGAGATATAATTTCTTAGTTGTAATATTATAATTGTTTATATTATTAATTTAATTTAATTTTTTTTTTACAAAGATGGTAATAACCACATAGAGAAAAGAATGAGAACCTAGTTCACAAAAATGCTGAATGAAATGGCATTAAAGAATAGAAGCCTCCACAAGCTGATCCAAAGGTGTAGAACAAACCACGTGTCGCAATCCGGTTAAGAGTGCAATTTAATAAAGTTGCAACACTTGGAAAACACGATTTCACAAATTATGCCTTAACAGCTTGACGGGCATGATGTATCACCAAGATTAGCCGAGCGATAAATTTTGTGCTTCTTTTGAAAGTAGGGAGATGGATTCGTATAATGTTCAACTGTTTATTTGAAAACAATTCTATTCTACTTTTTTCGTTGTGAAGTCCTTTTACATATTAGAAGTATTTATACAGATACATTCGCACCTAGAGAATTTAGTGTTCGGCTTTCCCAGATTTAAAGATGTAGGAGACAAGAGCAGCAAGTGCCAAAATAACTAGCACGGTCGCACCCATATTCACCAGAAGTTGTCTCTGTTCTTTGCACTCAGCAAGCCCTTTCACTGCTTTCTTATAATTTCTGAGTTTAAGGATAGCACGATCAACGATAGATGGATTGATTCTTTGTTTTCCTTTCGACTCTTTGTCCTCAACTGCTTGATCTTTCTTCGTATTTTCCTTCTCAACAATCATTTTGGTGACAATTTCAGCATCAGTTTGTAATTTACCTTTTTCCGTGCTCCTCCATTTCTGCTCAACAATCTTCTCAAGCGGGTTTTCTGGTATAATAGGCTTTGCTTTTGCTTCATCACTTTCAGCAACTCTTAGTTGCGTACTCTTTCTGTCGTTTTCTTCCTTAAATTGTGACTTCTGAGGCGTTGAGGGTTCTAAACTTTTCTCGTCTGTTGGTTTTCCGCTGCTAATTGTTGGATTAACATTCACCGGACTATTATCGCGTTCCTGTTGAGGCTTTGGATCACTTGCGGTTTTTGATTGAAGGATGGGTTCTTGGAAGTCTCTCTTTTCGTCTTTGACTCCAATAGTGCCACCAGTCTTTCTTGGCAGTGTAATGGTGAGAATTCCTCCGTGAAACTTTGCATGAATTGATTTCGTTTCACAGTTTTCTGGAATCTGAAATTCCTCTCGGAAGCGATTCCACTTGTTACCAGAAACTAGGCGTTCTCCACTAACCCTGATAATATTCCGGTCAGTTTCAGCCTTAAGTTGCTCCTTCGAGAAACCTGGGGAACACAGAAACAAATTTTAACTACAAAATGTGACATATTCTAATGGTGGTATATGATGTTATACGAGAAAAGTAGATAGGAATTAGGATAGAAAACCGAAAATCATGACCATCAATGTACCAGGGAGATAAAGAATCAGAACATCAGATTCTTCGTTTTGTTGCAATTCTGACATTGGCTGAAAGATTTCATATTCTGATCGGAAATGAAACCAGGAATGATGAGGAGCAGCGCCGCCAGTTCCTGCAGGCCTCGGCGCCATTTTTTACAGCCACCGTATTCGTTACTCTTGTTCTTAATCTCGATTAGTTGAATCTCTTCTTTCTGTTAATATTTTGTAAGATTCGACATTTTTCCATTTTATGCCCAGATTTTACGTCGATCACCGCCTCTTGTTCATGTATATTTCTTTGAAACTTGGAAATTAGATGGTGAATTTATTCCAATTTCATTGCTTCAATGTAGTGTTTGATCCTTGTTGTGAAGATAAAGCTATAAGCACAGTTGTTCTTTGTTTGTCCCATTTTTCCCTCCTTTGGTGGCTAGGAACAACTTTCCTTGGGGACTACAGTACTTCATTACACCAGGAGTGGAGTCAAGATCATGCTAAAAAAAATATTTAAATTGAGCTAACAAGTTAAAAAAAAAAAAAATCATGTAATTTTTTAAAGGGAAAATTAACTTACCGATTGGTCACCATCATTTGAGATTATAATTTTTGGAATAATATTTTTTTTTTGAAAAATGTATTGTTACAAAAGAAAAAAAAGTTTTGAATTTATTTTTAATATTATTTTATTGGAGAATGTGTGATTGATAAGAAGTGTGAAAATGAATTACGATTTTAATATGGGCCAAACAAGGGTTAAATTGGGCTCTCAGACCAATTCCCCAAATCCGTCTCTAGTTACACGATTTGCTACAATAAAATGAACACAAGATTCATACCTAAGGCCATCTTTGAAACAACAAAATTTCCTTGGAACTTGGAATTTATTTTTTGAGTTCCAACTTTTATGTTGTTTGACAACACTTTTTATTTGTTTGGGAAAACCTATTCTATCCAACCTGCACGCACTTCTTTTTCCCCAAATAATGGAAATTTCTGATTTTTTTTTATTATTATTTAGGCAATAAAAACAAATTTCATAATCAATTGTTAAAAAAAAAAAAAAATACTTTAATGGATAATTTTCATGTAAAACAAAGTCAAACGAACAATGAACTTTGATAAAAAAAATATTTTTTAGGAATTTTTTTTTTGGTTTTTTTTGGTTTTTTACTTTTTTGCAATGGAAACAAATTTTATAACCAATTGTGGAAAAAATTATTATTTTAATGGACAATTTTCATGTAAAATAAAGTCAAACGAACACAAAATTTAAAAAATTTTCAGGTGAAAAATTATAACAATCACACATACTTAATTAACAATTCCCTGTAAAATAATTTTCAGACAATTACTTTCATTGGAATTAGTTTTCTTTTCATTTATTTTCCACCATTGCAATCAAACGAGGTCCTAAATATTAAAGATTCTTGTTGTATGTACATCAAAATTTACATAATGAATTACATAATATCATATAACACTTTACCATTTGTCAGTTTAAAACACAATCAATTTTTTTATCTAATCTTTTCCTCTTATATAATATTATTTAATCCATTATGTACATTTTTGTGTCCTTGTTATATAGTATCTCATATATTGATAGAAACGAGGACGGACCTAAGATGCGTACACAAATAATGAGCTCCTGTTTGATTCACATTAAAATTCTTATTTTCATTCTTCTACTTATTTTCAACTACACATTATTCAATAAAATAAATTTTTTTATCACATCAATAACTTTTTTTTTTCAACCATACATTCTTCATTCATCTATTATTTTAAAATATATATATTTTTAAAATAACGTCGCTCAAAATATTACTTTTTAAATAAATTAGAATGAATATTTTTATTTTCTCGCGTGAATAAGATCTCTAACTAAAGCTAATATTTTTAACAAATAATAACAATTGAGAAAAAAAAAAAAAATCGCAGTTGTGGCGCTGTCTCATCTTTCACATACACAAAAAATTTCAAAATCTCCTAAAACCTAACTGGAGATACATCAAAAATAGTAATCTCACTCTGTTCGAAACTTGCGGTGCTCTCTCCCTCAGATTCACTATTTGCCCATTAATGTGAGTAAATAAATCTCTTACACTGCTATTGGCTTCTTATTTTTATGTGTTCTAAATCTTCAATTTACTAATGGGTTTTCGTGTGAAGTACTATTTACTTAATTGTGTTTCTGTGATTGATAACTATGGTATATCTTCTTGCTTATTAAGTTGATTACGCGTTTTGTTTAATGGGTTTGAATGAAAATCGTCTTCTTTCTTTTTCTAATTGGATTTTTAGGTCTGAATTTTAAGCATATTTTTCGACTTTTGTCCGGTTAAAATTATTATTTCCTCTTGTTCTATGAGTAACTAACTCTCTAGCTTCATTTGTCTTCCCTCTTCTATGTCTTCTTGTATGATTTTACTTTTGTTTTTTTTTTGAAGGTTGAGGCTAGTACTCTTTATTTTCAATTGTCAAAGAATTGAGTAAATCACAGAAAATCGGTGAAAATTAAAGATTTCATTGTTGGCAAGCTTTAGTAATTACTTTTAAATTGGTTTTAGGCATTTTTGCATTGTGAATAAATTGGAACTTGGAAGACATCTATATATGTAATTAAAAAAAAAAAAATTACATGAAATGAAGATAAAGAACAATGAAAGAACTTCATAGCTTGGAAACTCTCTTCTCTGTAGATGATTCTCTTCATTCAAAAATTTTTGCCATTCTTTCAACTTTCACTTGATGTAATAGCTCTGCAAGAGGATGTGTACCTTGAACATGCACAACTGTCATGTACAAAACCGTGCTTTAGATTTCTCTGTTTAAGTTTATATTAAAATATTTTATTACAAGTTATCTATATTAAAATCCCGGTGTACCCACTGCGATGGATATACTGCTTTCTTCGTGTCCTTTATAAAATCAGCCAAAATTTTTATCTTATAGCAAAACGTGCTGATTTTGATGGAAATTGATATATTTTAGTAGCAGCTGTCTTAATTTTTTACTTTACTACGTCTTTCCATCTTTATTTTATAAAAAATCATAGTACATTTTAGATAATATGAAGTATATTGAAACAATTACATTTTCAGTTATTTCCCCATGCTTTTTACATAAATTTACACAAAATTATATGTTCTATGATAATATTCTTTCACATATTCCTTTTTTTTTTAACGAAAATTATAAAGCCCTGCTGATATTTTATAGTGCATTATTTCCTTAGTTTGAGGCTTCAATATAAAATCAATGGAATCTCTGTCTCTCTGCACAAGCGTGTGCTTGGGTGGTTTTATTTTGTGCACTTTGACGTCCATGTGTAAGTATAGTCCCAAATTTTGCAGCTGATCATCTGACAGGTTGATTGCATCAAAAGGATCTCCCGGTTTTACTCGTGTCATGTTAATAATATACTGTTTAGAGGGAAAACCTTCTCAGACCATCAATTTAAAGCGAACTATTTTATTTCTCTTTCTCGGTTCACATCTTTTGTGAGTTCCCTTAGAATTAGTGAAGAGATATTACCATTCATATAGCTCCTTGCCTGCTTTTACCTCGTAGATGGCCTCATATAGTGGTTACTGTTGTGTTTCCTTCTAGCACGAGAATTGGACCTCTCCATACGACTTTTTGGTTCTTTCCGTAGGAACTGGTGATGTATTACTTTGTGGATAGTTAATTTCCACTCAGCTGTTGAGCAAAATTAATTCACCTTTACACTTATATTTTTCAGCACAGAGCTCATGGCTGAACTTGATCAGAGTTTTATTGAGATTGAGCAAGAGCAAGAGCAAGAGCATAATGAAGAGCAAGAGCAAGAGCAAGAGCACGAGAATAATGAAGAGCAAGAGCAAGGACAAGGACCACAAGAACAAGAAATAGAACTTGCAGATGTGGATGTATATGAACATGAATTCGAAGATGGAATACCAGAGAATTCACATCCTGATAATAAACTAGACCTTGGAGATGATTCAGTTGCTGCAGAGGGTGAGAAATGGCCTGGGTGGCCTGGAGAGAGTGTTTTCAGGATTTTGGTGCCTGCACAAAAAGTTGGTAGTATAATTGGACGCAAGGGAGAGTATATCAAAAAAACATGTGAAGAGACAAAAGCTCGGATTAAGGTTCTTGATGGTCCTCCAGGGACGAGAGAAAGAGCTGTAAGTGAAATTTTATTCTGTGACTTAACGTCTTGCTGATGATTTTTGTGGGCTGGCTGGTAGTACGGAATTGATTAGTGCTTATTGTTTTTTCAGTCTATATTCTCTGTTTTACTTGGATGTTTCTATTGTTGCAACATGTGTCATACGTTCTCGCCTGTTATCATTAGTTTTACAAGTTCAAATTAATTTTTGAGCTGGCTAAGAAATTTTCTGAGGAGCTTACACTTCTGATCTTTTGTTTCTCCAGTTCATGTTCTTTTGATAGGATTATGCAGATATTATTTTATTGGCATAAATACATGCATAATATTTCAGCTGCTGTACACTGTTTAATAGCCATAGATTGAACTGAATGCATACATATATATGGAAATACAGTAAGCAGTTATATACCATGTTTATATTTCTGCTATATAGTATTTGCTTATCATTTATATTTTGAATTTCATATATGAGCTTACAAGAGTGCGTGAAAAAAATATGAGCAATGCAACAGTTATGGTCTATGGTAATTAATAGTGCTTGATAAGATGGATTTATGCCTTTGCATTTATTTCCTAGTGTATTTTTGGCACATTTGCTTCTTTCGTTTTCTTGATATCAATTCTGCAATCAGTTTTACCATACTAGCACCATTCATTCAACATCTGTGTTTTGCTTATTTTCTGCCAAGATGTAGAGAGGCTAGGGGTATCTATGTGTGATACGGCTTGGTTCCATGGGAGCTTTCCATGCCACTGATATTTGTGGCACAAGTCACTTCTTTTTCAAGTGAATAGAAGGAAGGTTCTACACTCTTTGAATGTTTTCACGAGCATAGGTCCGATATAACCTTGGCTTTGGCAACATGGGCTGTTTAACTACTTGTATTATCAAGGGATTCCACAACTTGGTGACATAACCCCACATTTGCATATTTATAACATCGATGGTTGAAAGAGGAAAATCATCTTTTGGGCTTGCTTTGTTTAGGCTTGGTTATATGGTGCCTTGATTCAGTGTTTTTGTTATGTAAACATATTAGTGAAGCTGCCTCACGTGAGCGTATAATGGATAAAAGTGTTCATCAAATCAAAATTTATCAATTATCTCAAAACATCTATTTGTCACCTTCCCTGGTATAACTATTGATATGCTATACCATTATTTTGTTTGAAATTCATCTCAATGCCTTTCTTTTTTTTGTGTGTTTTGTGCAGATTACATGTTAACCTGATGGTCTCTATTTTCAAGCCAATTGTTTATGAATTTGTGTCTTCTTATCGTTTATTTTAACTTTTCTTATTTTTTGGGTACCTCATGCATGTACATGGTTTCACCTTCCAGTATGGTGATTTCGTTTAAATGATCAATGTTGACTCAGATGAAATTATCTCCATTCCCATTCCCAACTTAGTATGTTTTAACTGAAATTCGCACCCAATCCTTCAATCTCACTTGTTAGATGCAATTTTTTATCTTTACTTTACATTTCTTGACGAGACAAATTTGTACATGTAATGTAATCATGCTTTTTTGTTTTTTTTAACTGATCTAAGCTTAAAATTATTATTCATCCTGGAACTATTTAGATTTTTCTGATCACTCTTACAAATGGGTCTCTTTTCTTGTTTATTTAAATTCAAATTTTATAATGGAGGAGTTCGTAACATTGGCAATGTTGCTTTTTTCGTCGCCGGATAGGTTATGGTATCTGCCAAGGAAGACCCTGATGTTTCACTTCCATCTGCAGTAGATGGTCTACTTAGGGTCCACAAACAGGTTTTGAATGGGACGGAAAATGATTCTTCTCATGCTTCAGCAGGTGTAGGGAACAAGGTATCAACAAGGCTACTTGTTCCTGCTGCACAAGCAGGAAGTTTGATTGGAAGGCAAGGCATGACAGTCAAATCCATTCAGGAAGAGTCTAATTGTATCGTTAGAGTTCTTGGACCAGGTTTTTCCTCTGCTTTTCTATATGCTGTACTACTCTTAGGGAATTTAAATGCATCTGCATCTACATCTACATTGCTTCTCTGGATTAGCATTATGGTGCCTTCTATCTCTTTACAGCCCAGGCAACCCTTAGAATTTGCTCGAGTATTTTTGGTTTCCAATTATTTGATTAGAAAGCCCGGCTTTCCTGATCACAGTGTTATCCATTTCTGAAATCACTGACATCTTTTCAATTGTGGTTTTTCTATACATAACTTCTTTTGGCTAATTGAATGAGTCAGAATCAAGTTTTTATTTTCTAATAATGTTCAACTTCATTTTAAATAGAGTATCCTCCTCGTGAAATGTCTGATTTCTACTCTAAATATAAACAAAAAATGTAGAATTGAAGCTGCAGTATATTATTGAGTCATAGTTTGAGGGAGACATTATATTCTTGTATACTTTCAAGAGGACTTTTACTAGAAAGTCCAAAAGTTCAGGAATAAACATTTCTTCATGGTTTGACACCAACAAAAAGTATATTCACTCTACTGAAAATAAATGACGTGCTAATTGCTATGAATATGAATTTTTGTTTGATCATTTTTTGTGGCCAGGCAAGCTCACAAAGAAGAGTCTTGGGTACATAATGAGTTGTCCTGCAACAAAATGCGATTTCTTGTTTATCTAATATATAGCTACATGAAAAGGAAAATGAGAAACAAACGTCTTCAACTAGATCAGGTATTATACTTATTTTTAGCTTTGTAAACAAGGAAGTACAGACCCTCTTGTGGGTATCAAACATGGAGACACTCCAAAAGGGTTGAACATGTGAAGAGACTCCTAATGTAAGAGCTTGGACCCAAGTCCATATAAACCATTCACATAATTCCACCTGTGCATGGTTTGAAGTTTCATATTTACGAAGTGTTTTATCCAAAAGAAAAAACAGAAACTTTTTTTTTTTTTATAAAGAAAAAACAGAAACTTCTTGGAACACAATCGTTTTTTCTTTTTAAATTTAGAAAGTCATGTTTTGGCTTTAAAATTATGATCCCGCTTTATGTATAAAAATATAACATAACTTTCAAAAATATTGGTTATTTCATAAATAAACTAAGAATAAAAGGATTTCTAAGATTTTAGAAATTTCCCCTAGTGATAGAATTATCTTAAAAGTAACACTGAGCTCAGAGAAGCTTTTAAAGAGGTGTTTGAGGAGGTGTTCATTGTTGCATCGTAGTTTAGCATCCACTTTTGTGCTCTAATAGATGTTGGAATAATCTATTGGAACTTTAAACTATGTTGATACTGTATGGAGCACTGTGAGATGCCTATTACACATGTCCAGGCTTATTCAAGTAGATCCATCACACGAGGTAGGGTGGTCTTGCTATGACTTTCTAAGACCCGAACCAGAACGGCAAGCCTTGGAAATATATTGGATCTAAACTGCTTACCAAAATGCTTAAAACTCATGTTGCACTGAATAGTAGCTGCCCAAGTCATTGTGAGCCTTTTACATAATGTATCAAATTGACTTAGCATGGAGTATACACTTATAATTACTCTGCTATTTTGCCAATCTTGGACATGCTGGGAACACTATTGACCGAAATGCTTGAAACTCGTGTTGCGGAATAGTAACTGCCCAAGTAATAATGAGCCATTAAAATAATGCATCAAATTGACTTAGTATGGAGTATACACTTATAACTCTGCTATTTTGCCGAACTTAGACATGCTGGGAACACCCTAAAGGACACTTGGGTGTCAAAACATTACTTTCGTTAGAAAATATGAGGTACATTTTAATACGATAAACTTCTAAGTTCTATTGAGGATAAAAAAGTGGAAGAAGAATTAAGCCCATGTTTGATCTCCATTCTTTAAAAATTCAATTTTTTCCAAACTCATTTTCAACCATACTTCTCTTAGTAAAATAATTTTAGACGTAAATCTAAATTTTTTTTCCTACTTCTTAAATACACATTCTTCAAAAATCTTTATTACAAAATCTATTCTGCCAAAATATGTTAGAAAAGGATGAGGCAAATAGTGATTACCAAAGATTTAAAATTCCTCTGATATGTGTGCACTCTTCCATCAACTATTGTATTTATCTCATCTTGAATAATCCAATACAAAGCTACCAACCAATTTATGGTTATCATTTTTGTTTTCTCTGTTACTGTAAATAAGTTCAACTCGTGTATTAAGTTTTTCCATCTCGATAATAAAATGTAAAAAATAAAAATTGATGATGTATTACAAAATAAAAATTTTATATGATGCATCCTTAGTTTTTCTACTACTTATTTGAAACTGACGTGAAGGCTTGTCGAAGTTATGTAGTTTCAAATCTTTGCTACCCCATCCATGTCTGTGATTCTTAGTTTCTTATGAATATAATTATTTACCATTTTAAGATAACATTCTTAATGTTTTTCCTTACTGAGACAAGGATCACATCAATCCTCTAATAATCTGCTCGGTGGAATTGCATCTCTCTATCTAGTTTCTTATGTTGTTAGAATCATAGAGTGCATCTTGTGTACTTGCTAATGTAGAAAGAAAGGCTTCCTGTGTACTGTTCTCTTGAAGATGGTCGTTGCTGATTTTCTTCAAGATCCTAGAGCCTGAATCTGGTGTTTTTCTTCATTTCTAGTCAATGTTATTGTCTTTGCTTACTTTCTTGAAGAGCTTAGAGTTTTACTTTGCAATTCTTCACTGTTTCTAGTCCACGATATTTGCTTGATGTGGATTTGGTAGAAAGGAATCTACAATCTATATAATGTGTTGAAAAATGTCATGAAGGAAGCAAATTGAGGTAGAGCTGTAGACAATGATAGTGAACAATGTTTCAAGTTTTTGGCGTGCTCAGAATCATAATATTTTCATCTCTTGATTATTTGCTACTTTCACTGCCTGAATAATTTGAATGATTGAGTAAATTAACTAAATTAACTGAAGAGAGCAGGTTAAATCTGTTAATTACACCTGAAGCTGGACCATTCATCCTGATGACCTGCATGACTTGTTCTTTTATGGTTCTCCATTTTCAAGAAAGCCACTCATTTGAAAGAAGTGTTAGATTTCTTATTTTTAGTGCTTCTTGCATTTATCTGAGGATTATGCATTAATTTCAAGAAAACTAGGAGTGGGTTTGATTATGATTTGCTGCGGAGTCGGTGTAAAATAATAAATCAGAGATTATGGATTGTTGATGTAATTCAAATTTAATCGGTTCCTCTTTTATGACCTAGATTTTCTGTTTACCCTTTTTTCTTTATATGTTCTGTAACTCTTTAACTACCTTGGTATACCAATTATTCATTACTGAATGAGAATGACAGATTTTGTGACATCTTCAATTAATATCATATTCAAGTGCTAATGTGCTATGTAGAAATGCAGTTAGTTAACTCTTTCATTTATCTTGCTACATTCAACTTTTGACATAAATCATTGCAGAAGACCTACCTGTTTTTGCCCTTCAAGATGATAGGATTGTGGAAGTTGTAGGAGAACCGGCAGGTATACACAAAGCGATTGAATTAATTGCTTGTCATCTGAGAAAATTTTTAGTTGACCGCAGCATAATACCGATAATTGAAATGCAAGTAAGCCTGCCTTTCATTAAAAAGTCCCGTTTCATGGCAAATTTTTACTCAGGCGAATATATTTCTGAACCTCATCTATTGCTTTACTTGTTAGATGCAAATGCCCAATACGCAAATGGAACACATGCCTCCTTCCCAATCTTGGGGCCCGCCTCCTCAATCTTTTCCCCCTAATGCAGCTGGTGGTCCTGGATATGGAGCCAGCCCTCGTTTCATGCCACCTCCTAGGCAATTTGATAATTATTATCCTTCAGCTGACATGCCACCTCTGCAAGAAAAACAACCTCATCAAGGTATATCTGATTATGGAAGAGAAGCGGCAATGCCTATGCATTCATCATCCAACCAGGCCATGCAATCAATAATCACTCAGGTTCTTCTTCTTTCTTACGAACTTGAATGCCAATATCTTGATGCAAATACGAATCAGAAATAATAGCAAGGACTGGTTTATATTTAAAAATCAAAATCTCATCATAGAACATAGTTACAAAGATATCTTGTAACCTCAATCGAAAATTTTAAAACCATACTAGATAAGTTTGTCGTAAATTGTGCCTGGACAAAGCTTATTGGTTAAAAAAGGAAGACATTGCAGGTACTTGTGAACTTCCTACAATAGTGACCTTTTATTTGTCCATAATCCCAGCTTTATTGATGGAATTGGCAGTCCTATAGAGCTTGTTGCTGTTTCTTGCATGCATATACTTTGCTGGTTCTCAAGTCTCAACTGTGTTACAGTTGAAGTTATGCCCCTGGATTGAGTTTTCAGGTCAATTTCCACAACCTATTTTGTATGGCAAGTATATAGAAGAACTCAATTTAGAATATATTTTAACTTAAGACTCCCTTTCCTTGGTTACATTTAATCATACTATAATACAATAGATTGGTTGGTGCTACTAGAACAATTAGAAGAGGAAGAGGTAGGGCCATAACTAACATGTCTTTATGTGGTTGCAAAATTTCTATTTCATTGGATCCTGCCATGGATTTCGTGATGTATCAAATGGAGTGGTGAAAATGGTTTTGCGCAGCTGAACCTAAATTTATTGGGAACAAGGCTTAGATTGTTGTTGTAATTGCACTTGCCTCAACTTGATATATGAAGTAGGCTAAAGTTGTGATGGTGAATCCTAAAAAAATGCAGATTAGACTGGCTTTCAATTAGCATTACTGTTATGAAATTTCTTGAAAAACACAAAACACTGCTGTGCTATGAGCTCCATCCTTCTGAAAATGGCAAGATTATCTTTAATGTTAAATGATTTTCCTTCCAACGCAGATTAGTTTTAAATTAATTTGAAGAATTTCATGTTCATCTATTAACTGATCATTTGTCAAGGCAGAGTGCTAGCTCTATTTTGATTGGAAATTATTGCTTGCTGTGCCCTTGCCTTTCTGATTATTGATTCATAGTTATTGTATCAACCTAAAATGTGTCATATCCAATGTTTTCCTTGACAATTGAAAACTGAAGTCATCTTCACTTGAACATTTGACAGTAGGCATTGTCTATTTAATGCTGGATGAGAACAATTGGAATCTAGAGATATCTGTTGAGCCCTCCCTTGTCTCATATTACTTGATTCAGCAGACATTAGTCGGTATTTATGCGTGATCTTTTTGATTGTTTAGCCTGTGGCAGTGTTGATTTTTGCCTTGATACTTGTTTGTTGCTTGAGCTGAATGAAGTTAGCTAGAACCAGATTTAATTATTTATTCATTAGGACATTTGAACCCATCCGAACAAATATTATGAAGTGTGCTATGGGATAAGACTATATAGAAGCAATGGAAGACAATATGAAAAGGAGGTTTTTTGAGTTCCATTGACTGATTTGAATTTGGTGACTTTGCAGGTCACACAACAAATCCAGATTCCACTATCTTATGCTGATGCTGTAATTGGTACAGCAGGTGCAAATGTAAGCTATATTCGGCGGGTTAGTGGTGCTACAGTTACTATACAGGAAACAAGGGGAGTTCCTGGGGAGATGACAGTTGAGATTAGTGGAACTGCTTCTCAAGTCCAAACAGCTCAGCAGTTGATTCAGGTAATATTTGATTGTTCAAATGTGTATCTACTCAATTATTTATTTATTTTGCCCTCTTAGAATTTGTTGTGCATTTGATTGCCCAATTATGCCTTTCAGAATTTACTTCAACATCATGTAGCTTTATTCGATCATTGCTTTAGTACATTGAATATTCTAAAATGGTTGCTGAATCTCATCATATCATTTTAATGGTTTGTATTGCAGAATTTCATGGCAGAAGCTGCCAACCCACAGCCAAAGACCGCACCTTCTGCTGACCAAGGCTATAATTCTTATGCTGCTCATGGTTCGGTATATTCATCTCCCCCTTCAAATCCTAGCCTTGCGGGACAAACTGGAGGCTACTCTTCGTACTATGGCACCAACTATGGTTATTAAGTAGGCGTGGTTCCAGTTGGGACAATATGTGCCATTGTTTCAATGTAGTTTGGTCAGTATCTAATAATCCTAATGTGACAGTTTGCATTACGAACTTCAGTTTTAAGGACTTGTAACACAAATCACAAGAGCCAAGAAATATTTTTATATTTTTTGGCCATCTAGAAAATTATCTGTGTACCTTTGGAATTTGTCAGATTTGACTTTATTACACTAAGATGTACTGAGTGTACTATTGTTCTGATCTCATTGCCTTGTTTTTACATTCAAACAGATTCTGATGGGTATTTGGCAAAATGAAGTTTAAATTAAGATTTAATTATGCTACTTGTACAATTATTTTTTTTTTTGACAATCTTGATTTACTATTATGAGCCTATTTGGGCCGAATTAAAATTTAATTTTAATTTAAGTCAAAATCAAATAATTAATATTAACTACATTTTTTATGGGTTCTTCATTTTTTCAAGGGAAAAATTCAAAAGTTAGGTAGGTAGTTTAACAATTTAAAAATTAGGTATTAGGTAGTTAATTAAAAATATTTATTAAATAGGTCACAATTATACAATTAATGGTCACAGATACATAATTATATGTCACAATTTATTTATTGATCACATATTATCAAATTAATTAGTCACAAATGATTTTGAGGTCACAAATTCAAAAATTTATAGGTCACAGTTAATTTCATTGGTAATATATTTTCAAATTTGTTGGTCACAGATTATTTTTCAGTCACATTATCAAATTTTTAGGTCATAGATAACCAAATACTTGGTCACATACCACTGACACTACCACTTTAGCCACTTTTGACCACCCTCACCCCGTCGCCGCCATTACCACCACGGCCACCAACATCACCACCAACAAACCCACCACCACCGCCTGTATCCTACCTAAATCCATCGTGCCACCACCACCATCCTCGACCGTACCTTTGACACCTCCACCTGCAAAACCAACAATATAAACCAACAATACCCAACCCACAATCTCATCAACAAAACCAACGTCTTCACCGCCAAAAACCACCACAACCACCAGACCACAACCACAACTATAACCAAAAAACCCCACCAAACAGACACAACAATGCACCACCCCCACACTCACCAAAATTGTCGTCGATCCACCATAGCCACCAACACATCTACCTGCACAACCAACAAAAAACACCTAAAAACTCCCCAACACCACTAAACCACCACTACCACAACTCCACTCCGCCACTGCACACAAACCCATAGCGCGCACACACACACACCCACCACTTGTCGCGACTCTACTGTAAAAGGGTCACACGATAGCGTAGTGTGATGCTACCGTTCACTGCAACGACGGTGGGTTGAGTACCAGACCGCGATAGAAAGGAGAAGAGAGGGGAATGGTGGAGGAGATAGCATGTCTCCGATGACGTGGTCTGTGAGGGAGAGGGGAAGGGAGGAGCAGTGCAGTCTCCGACGTCTGTGAGGAAGACGGGCGAGGAAGAGGCGTGTCTGTGAGGGAGATCTGGGCGACGCCGACGCTCCACTCCAACAGCGATAAGGGAGAGGGTAGAGAGATAGAGACGAGAATCGAAGAGAAGGAGAATAGAAGAAAAATGATTTAGGTTTTGTTTGGGATTATGGTTATTAATTAGAGTTTTAATATATTACCTGATTTTTGAATAAATAAACTTTGCACCTGATTTTTAAAAAACAATCTTTAAACACCTGATTTTTTATGATTTTCCTTTTTTCAATTATACATTTCAAAAACTTCTATCACAATTGACTAAAAATCTAATTTTAATCCACACCAAACGCCCTCAATTCAAGAAAACGTATTTTTTGAGAAACATTAAAATATATAAAAAAAATATTATCCATTTTTGAAAAGAGAGACAATTTTAAACTATTTAAAAATTTACTAAAAAATAGGTTCTCTCCTAGATAAACAAAATTTACTGAAAATTTACTTTTAGTAGAATTCTTTGAAATATATTTTTTATCTATTTATTTAGTGGGGCTCTACAATTGAATGCTCGTTTATTATCTACACAATTTGAAGGATCAACAACTTGTAAGTACTTGGATTTTTGAACTTTAGTCTTTGGCTCTCACACCTACAACAATTGATATGTAAATTCGTATAGACGGAGTTAGATTTGGGATAACCCTTCCTAGTTTAAACTTTTGTGCCTCAATCCTCACAGCTCATGACGATGTTTCGAAAATGGAATTGAATGTGTTGGTTCGACTGGATATGATAGGAATCGATCCAATTACGATAATTTTATTTTTCATTATCATTTGACGTGATGGAACATTTGATCCTTGACACTTGATGCAAGTCGATTTTCAGAACATTAGAAAATCAAACTTTGGAAAGATATGGGAAATTCTCCATTCCCTGGCCGATGGGGCCCACCCAAGCCTCACCAATCACCAAACTCCGCGTAACCTTCAAAGAAACTTGATTTTCTGGTGATTCTCCGTCGATTTCTCCGATCTGGTAAATTTTGATGACCCATTAATTATGTTCTCCTATTTTGAAAATTCTATTTGGTAATCTGAATTTAAAATTTTACTCCATTAGGACTAAGGAGACCACTTTAGTGGGGATTTGCGTGTAAATTAAAATTTTGATTCAGTTTTTATTGAAAAAAAATGAATTCTTATGTAGGGAAACCCTGTACTTAGCGTGCATTGAAACTTGATTTTTGGAGGAAGAAAGAGTGGTGAAAGTGGAATTACTAGGTTACAGAATCAAAGGATTATTATAAAAGACTTAATTGTCTAGAAAGGGATGAATATTGACACTTTATTTTAATTTGATATTATTACCTAATCTGTTATAAAGTTCCAAATATTGCAACGTTGAGGGGATGCTTAATTGGTCAGGTCTTGTGTTTGCTTTCCAATGGTCACTAGTTCGAGTCTCTCACGGTCACTGAGGTGAATACCGGCCGTAAACTTTAGGGCCCGTGAGATTAGTCGAGGTGGGCACAAGTTGGTCCGGACATCCACGGTTATAAAAAAAAAAGGGTTCCAAACATTGGAGTAGAATGTAATCATTTGTTGGGGGTATTACATTTTGCATGTAATGTGGCGTCCTTTGTGGCGTCCTTTTACAATTTCTCGCTCAAAGTTGGTAAAACTCTCCGCTGGACAGTGGAATTTGTTGAGATAACTAGCTGTGTTATTACCTTTTTTTTTCCCTATCAATTTGCTCATTCTTTATTGTTCTTATTTCCTTCTATTACTAATTTTGCAAGTACAGATATTTTTATAAATTAGGCGTGCTTGATAAATTTACAAATATGGATATTTTTATGTTATTTTCTTCACGAAAGTTGTTATCGTTTTCAAAAAGTTCCCATTTCTGGATATACTTAATCTGTTATAAATTCTGAACTATGGGGGACATAATGGGATTTATTTATCTAAAGCCTATTAGGTTTTGCATGTAGTATGAGATCTTTTTGCAAGTGGCCACCATTTTCTTTTATTTATTATGCTTTGGTATGTAAGCAAATATGACTGTTATTATCTGGTCTTTTTTTTTTACGAAAAATAGTTAATCTACGACTGCTACCATTAATTCCCATTCTAGATAATTTTTATATAGAAAAGCTAGATTATCAGGTGATTGAGGTCATATGTAGATTATCTAGATGACAACTAGAGTTAAACTTAGGTAAGTAGGGATTCAAATGTTTAGAAATTAAATGTTCAATGATTTAGCATTGAACTCAAAAATGTGAAAATATGTGTAGGAACAGCTTCTGGCACTTTAATTATGTTTTCCACTGGTACTGGACCATTCTTACTTTAAATTTTGAGGGCTAAAACTCAGATATTGAAGGAAATTGGCTTCCGAAACTTCTTTGCGGTTTGGGTTGTATGGTCTGGACAGATTTAACATAATTAGGCTGCTTCAGTTTCTTTTCTTAATAAATTCACAAGTTAACTCCTTTAAAATACGTCATAAATTCTATTCATTGAGCAGAAGGCTTGGTGTGGTCAAATTCTGGCCAAAGGTTCAAACTAATTCTGAGTTTTGGCTTGCAGGTTCCTCCATGGTAATTGCTACCAAAATGCCATCACCTGGCTATTTCACAAGTTTCAAACGCCTAATACCTTCCAGATCAAGGTTACTTACCATCCGTTTACCTGATTGCCTTAGCTGCATTGCATTTTCCTTCGACAAATTTTTCGCTCTTGCAGTTGATATTTTCTCACGTGGGTCATACTTTTATGTTCAATAAAGTTAAGTGATAGTGATGTTACGCTGGTTCTCGTCGAGATTTATAAAAAATAACAATTTTGTTGCATTATGCCATGTCATTGGTTAGATAGACAAAGATCTTAGATTCTATGTTTTTAAAGTACATTTATGCATGCATTTAAGCCAAAACTTCTGTTACCAGAGGATGGCATGGTCTATTAGAAGTGCAGCTGATGGTGGTAGACTAAATTCTTCCACAAACGACACAGGTGGAACTAGGTTTATTAGGGCCATGCAAGCTCTTCAAGTCAAGTTGAATGCTAGAATCAAGGAGTTGAGGAAAAATCTTCCTACCAAGTTACTGTTTTTCTTGGTGGGTTTCTATTGTGCAACCGCTTTGGCAACTGTAATAGGGCAAACAGGGGACTGGGACGTTTTATCTGCTGCGTTAACTGTAGCTGTAGTGGAGGGGATTGGGGCTCTCATGTATAGGTCTTCTCTTCCCTTGTTGGATAACATAAGAAACTTGATCACCATGTGCAATTATTGGAAAGCTGGCCTTTCTCTCGGTCTTTTCTTGGATTCATTCAAGTATTAAATGGGATATAGTAACAGTGTATATGTTGAAGTCCTACTCTTCCAGTTGCTCGAGCTAATGCATTACACGATTGCATTACACATTGAAATCATAAGGACTTTATTGCTTCAATTGAGATTGACATGATACATGCTTAAAGTGCTTCACAGACTGCAAGGCACAATAGAAGTAGTGGATCAATATTGCAACTGCTGAAGAAAAATCTGTATGATTTATATGGTGCTAAAAGAACTGCAGCAACAGTTGGTTTTATCCCTTAATAGCCTATCCTTTTTTTCATCAGATTTATCTTCACTTCTCCAAAGTTGGCAGTGGTCAACTCTCTGATTAGGTTTACCAGGGTGATATTGCAGATCTACTAGCGCACCTGGTCAGCTATTGGCACAAGTTCATGGCCGACGTTCCTCTTGTGAGATACGGGCTAACTCTGGTGGAGTATAACAATACAATCATTGGTCAGAAATTTTAGCTATAATAAACAGCCATGGTACTGTAATTGAAGGTTGGAAACAATCAGATGTCAAGTTCTTTCATTGTTAGGTAACATGAGGCAGTGTAGGTCTCATTCTGCTGCATGCTGGGTGCAAACCAAAATACCCGAGTAGAGCATTCCTTTCTGATCTGCTACTACTGGTGTACACAGTGAGTTGACAGATGATTCCTTCAAAAACGAGAGTTTGTTTTTGTACAGGCATACGAAGAAAGAAAGGGAGTGTGGAGATAATCCCACATTTTTACTTTTGTGTACACGGGGAAAAAGCAAGCAGCATCCGCTGGTGGAATGAACTGCTGATAAACAATTATCATTGTAGAATTGTATTTTTGGTTGGTATCTATAATTAACCATAGTGGGATAATTATGCCAATGATCATTGAAGTATTGAGAAATTATGCTAATGGCTACTGATGTGAATTTCTTGTGATAATAGTCACATACTTGTACTAATGGTCACTTAGCCATGTCAACGAGTCGAGCCGAGCAATGAGCCAAAACTCAAAGTTTGAGCTCAGCTCGAGCAAAACATGTCAAAGCTTTTTTGGGCCCGAGCCGAGCTTTTGCTCGGCCAAAAAAATGAGGCTCGACCCGAGCATTAGCGGGCCGAGCCGGACCGATTCGTGTTTTTTTTATTTAAATTTGTTATAAATCTATAATTTTTTATAATGTATTTAAAATTTGTGTAATTTATACGTATTATAAATAATAA
>CAIGRB010170429.1:39365-55104 GCA_903798255.1 Fraxinus quadrangulata | reverse complement strand
CTCTATCGGGTTTGAACAAGTAGCAATGCAAACAATACGCCGCATCATTTTCTATACTGTACTCCAACCAATGAAATTCAGAGAACCACTCTTTCCGAAAACACCTATTATGATTCCCTATCCGTCTTTTTGGAAAGTCATGTCCATATGGTTGACAAGGACCTTTCTCCAAGTATGTCATCCAACATCATCTCTGATATTAAGATCGTATGAGTCGATAGGGGGCGTTTCCCTGGATCAGATATAAGATCATCCACATTGAATTGAGGTCGGGACTTCTTCGTGTTATTTACTAACTCTTGTGCTCGACTAGAATCAATGGCGGGACTAGATGCACAACTAGAGAATGAAGAACTCGGTATGGATTTTCGTTTCGGTTGAAAAAGTCGCTCCATAATCTGCAAAATGCCCTAAATTATTTTTCAATTAAAATTGATTAAAAAAATAATATACACATGGTTTAATTAAGCCAAACATCTTCATTCTTCACCATTAATATATTTCGCTTATCCCTAATATTTTAAAACCCTAAATTCCCAAATCACAAATCAAAATTATAACAGTATAACTCATCAAGACGACAACACATCAATTGATCAACTCATAGTCACACAGTCACAAAAATTACACAATCACACACTCAATAGCAAATCACAAAAAAAAAAAAAAGTCGAAAAACCGACTAAAGTGGCAATTGGCAAAAACTGAATCAACAACGGCATGGAAACCAGCGCAGCGCTTACCGTTCAGTCGGTCGCCGAGTCCGGACTTTGGAGTGTCCACCGTCAGTCGTCAGACCATCTGGTGCATCCACCGACACTGACACAACCACAGGCCCACAGCACACAAGCGTCCACCCACCAGACCAGAGTCCCAGACCACACCGTCTCTCGTCAATCGATTCGACCGTCGGAGGAAGCACAGGAGCAGACAGCAGGTCTCGGCAGCGGCGCAGTCGTTCGGTCGTTCCCTCAGCTCCTCTCCTCTGCCGATTCAATTTTTCAATTGGGTTTGGAATTGCGTCTGCAAATTTCAATTGAACTGGCCAATTGGTCTGCCTGTCGGACTGGGTTGTGGGTGTGGCCTTGTGGAGGGGTTTGGGCTAATTGATTGGATCCATTCATTTAGGTTTGGGCCATCATTTTTTTTTTAAAAAAAAAGGCCCAAATTGTTGAACCAAAATTTCTTACCTTCTTCTCCAATTTTCCGGCGACCGGGCGATGGCTGCCAACCTGCCACTACTGTGATTCTGGGAAGCTCCTGGCGTACCCAGCACGGGCTGCCGCAGGGGCTGGCCGGGTGCTGGATCCGCCCCTGATTGCACCAACAGTGTTGTTGTACGATTGAGTAGAGGTAGGGATGGATCTAATTTGATTGCGTACAGGTTAAGTGCTGCGTCATTGCAAGTAATGTGTGTCAAAAGGCTAGCATTTTATTTTATTTTACAAAATACTTGTCCGTACAAATATTTGTTTTATATATGTAACTACAAGTTTGTTGTGTAAAATCTGTTATGGGTACTATTATTCAGCATAGTTGCACATGGTTAAACAGTAAAATATATATGCACAAAAATGGCATCACTCAAAAATATAGTTCATTGATATACTTGACAGTTGTTAATATCTTGATTAGTCAGCAAACTAGTTTTAACGAAGAAAGATAGCAAATGAAAATGAATTGAGCAGAAACGTCTCATTACCAGTCATATTGAACATAAATTTGCTCAAACTAGATTTAACGAAGAATTATGTAGTTTGTGATGAATCTGCTGAATTTTTTTTTAAAATGTTAATGAAGAATTATAACGAGCATGAACTTCAAGTCGTTGGAACTTCATTGTAAATGGAAAGAAGAGAAATCTGCTGATTTTTTTCTCTAATTCTAATGGAACAACTTTATTCTGGGAAGATTATATAAAACTAAAGCTTTATAGAAAACGGTTGTTCGATTAGGCCAGAATGTTAACTGCAATGATAAAAAACAAGGAATTATATAAAACTAAAGCTTTAGAGAAAACAGTTGTTCGATTAGGCCAGAACGTTAACTGCAATGATAAAAAAAAAAAAGGAATGATACCACATCTGTAATGGCTATCTGTAGAAAAAATCACATGAGAGTTGCTGGACGCACAGAAGGTTTGCACAGACTCAAGAGTTTAAATTGGGGTCGAGAGCTTAAATTGCTATCTCGCTTTCAAGTAAAAGTTGTTCTGTTTACATCAACCAGTGATTTAGATAATAGCATTATGGTGGCATCTAAATTAGTGAAGAACTTATTTGTGTAAAATTGATTTTTATTCAAAAATTATTTTTTTCTATCTCAAATTGCACTTATCAAAACCAAAAAAGGTTAAAAAGATGTGGCAATTTTTTAATTAAAATATATCAATAAAAGCTCCTGAATGTTTTCAATATTAAAGTTCTATCAAATATTGATTTTTGAACAATTAGTACTAACAAAGTTTTACTATTAGCAATGAGTGAAAATAAATACGTGCTCGAATCAATAAAAAAGATAAACAAAAAGGAAGTTACTATTTTGATTCGTGCAAACTAAGTGCTGCTTTGGTGCTAGTGATGTGCATCAACAAAGGATTTTGAATAAAGGACAGATGACATATAATCACTAGTAGACTTGAAATCTTTCATGTTGGATATCATATTTGCATCACAATATCCTTCCAGTGAAGTGTAAATCATAGGTTAAAGTATACTTCAAATACTTAAGAATCCTTATCAAAGCCTTCAAGTGATCATGACTTGAATTACTTGTGAATCTACTAAGTTTATTGATAGAAAACACTATGTCTGGTCAAGTGCAATTCGTAATATAATTAGATTGTCTATAACTTGTAAATACTTTAGTTGTGACACTGATTCACCCGTATTTTTGAGTAAATGTAAGCTTGTGTCAACAGAGGTTTTCGTATGACTTTTCTCAAGTACATTACACCTTTTAAGTACACTCTCATTGTAGTGAGATTGGGAAAATATAGTTTTTTTCGATGTTATTGAATCTTGATCCCTAATATCATATCAGCCACATCCAAGTTTTTTATATCAAAATGTTTTGTTAACATTCTTTTGGTGTTTAGTATTATTTCGTGACTATTGCACATTATCAACATGTCATCTGCATATAGACATACAATCACATAGGCTTTCGGTGTATTTTTTATGTATACACACTTTTCAGACTCGTTTATCTTAAATCCATTAGACAACATCGTTTTGTCAAACTTTTAGTGTCATTGTTTAGGAACTTGTTTCAATCCATATAAGGACTTAACGAGTTTACAAACATTTTGTTTGTGATTAGAAGAGATGACCTTTTCGGGTTGTTTCAAAAATATCTCATCTTCTAACTCATCATTTAGGAATGTCATTTTTACATCCATTTGATTAATCTCAATGTTATGTAATGCTGCAATTGCATTGAACAGCCTTATCGAAATGATCTAGTCACAGGTGAGTAGGTGTCAAAGAAGTTAAGTCAATCTTATATTTGTCAATGGACCTATTCTGTTTAAGTTTCTTTTTGAAAATCCATTTACACCCTAAAGGCTAATTTTCAGGAGGTAAATCAACCAACTCTCAAGAATGATTTTGCATTATAAAATCTATTTCACTATTGGTACATTCTTTCCTNATTCTGATCACATGTGAGTAAGTATCAAAGAAGTCAAGTCCTTCTTTTTGCCTATATCCTTTGGCAACCAACCTAGCCTTATATTTGTCAATGGATCCATCCGGTTTAAGTTTTTTCTTAAAAATCCATTTACACCCTAAATGCTTATTTCCGTGAGGTAAATCAACCAACAACCAATTATGATTTTGCATTATCGAATCTATCTCACTATTGATAGTTTCATTCCAATATGATGTTTTTTGTGTAGATATGACTCCATCGAAAGTTTTTGGATCATTTTCTACCATATAGGTTAAAAAATCTAGGCCAAACGAAGTAGATGTTCTAGCCATTTTACTACACTTTGGTTCTTTCTCATTTGAAGTGTCATTTGAAATTTTGTAAGTTCTTTTATTTGAACTTACTTTTTCCTTGTATTTATATGGAAATTTTTTTTCGAAGAATGATGCATTTCTTGATTCAATTATGGTTATTTCATATACATCTTGTATTTTAGATTTATCTATAAGCAAACGATATGTATTGCTACTATTAGCGTATCCAATAAATATTCAATCAATCGTCATAGAACAAATTTTCACTTGTTTAAGATTAGATACTTCAATTTTAGCCAAACACCCCAACACTTTTAAGATGGATGATGACATTTTCATTGTTCATATGGAGTTTCTTCTATTTTCTAAAAGGGTATCTTGTTAAGAATGCTACTTATCGAAAGAATAGCTTCCCTTCACAAGTTTTGGAATAGACCCGAACTTATCAACATTGCATTCGTCATTTATTTGAGAGTTCAATTTTTGTGTTCAACAAAACCATTCGATTGTGGTGATTAAGGTGTCGTTATTTGATGAATGATTCCATGCTCGAAACAATATTATTCAAACAATTCCCTATATTCTCCACCTCTATCACTACGATCATTCTTTATTCATTTACCAAGTTGATTCTCAATTTTCATCTTATAATGTTTGAATACATCTAAGGCTTCATCTTTACTTCGTAGTAGAAAATATAACAATACTTTGTACAATCATCAATGAAAGTTATAAAATATTTCTTACCACATTTAGTTTGAACGAATTTCAAATCACATATATCACTATATATTAATTTTAAAGGTGTCGTGTTCCTTTGAACCGAGTGAAAATATAACTTAGATTTGTAATTAACGTGTCCTAATCGATTATGAAACAAAACAACTCAAGCATATAAATAGAATTGAAATTTTTATTCATAATGCTTTTTGATACAATTGTAAGGAGTTCATTTTGAACATTCCTTCACTAAGATAATCCTTATCAACATACGTATCATTTTTGGTAAGTGCGAACTTATCCGATACAAATACAAATTAAAGTCATTCTTGCTAAGTAGAGACCTCAAAACTAGGTTCTTGTGAATGTCTGGCACATGGAGGACATTATTGAAGACTAGTTCTTCCCAGGAAGTCATTTTCAATGTGATCTTTCCAAATCCGTCAACCTTCGAACTTGCAAAGTTCCCTATGAACAATTGTTCTCCTTTCAATACATGATAATTTTAGAATATGGTCTTACCTGTACAATTATGGCGGGTAGAACTAGTGTCAACCACCAATCCCTTAGATTATCATCCATGTTGCATTAAAAAACAACCGCAAATAGACTAATCTCTTGAACTCATTCAGACAGGGTGTTTCTTTCAACTACATTTGCTTGTGCAAACTTCTTCAACTTTCAACATTCTTTTGAACGATGTCCAACTTTTCCACAATTTTAATAGTTACCTTAAGTTTCTTGATATTCTTGGAGTTGTCTCTTCTTGGTGCATCACCTGAGATCTTACGTTTCTTGTGACCACCTTCGAACCAGTTTCAACAAAATTTGCTTCAAGTTGAACAATTGATTTTCTTTCGATATTTCTATTGTCTTCTTCAATCATTAAACGGACTATCAATTTTCCAAATTTATCTTTTCGTGTTGTGTTTGAGATAGTTCTTGAAATCTCTCTGCAAAGGAGAGAGTTTCTCAATGATGGCTGCAACTCGAAATGATTCACTCAATTCCATCTATTTTGCATATATGTAATGAAGTAGACCTTGACGTTCTTATACTTGACTTATCACGATTTTGAAGTCTACCATTTTGTAGTCCAAAAACTTGCCTTCAATGAGTTTCTTCGTTCCGGCATCTTCGATCTTGTACTTTTTCTCCTGTGAATCTCATAGATCCTTAATCAAGTCCATCGAACTATATACTCCATATAATGTATTATCCAAACCATTTAGTATATAGTTTTTGCAAAGAAAATTCGAGTGCTTACATACATCTAAGACAATAATCGATTCACCATTATTTTTTACTTCTTGTACCCAGGAGCAGTTTCTTTTAAGAACTTTATCAAATTCAAAGAAGTACAATTTTAGGCTGAAATATATTTAACTTTGCCATTAAAAGACGACAAAATTTTAGATTTCTCATATATATTTATCATGTGCCATCATACACATACATCCATTTCAGAAAAGTTAAAATACAAATTGTATGCTAAGTAAATGAGCACTCTTCTAATTAAATTCTAACATCTCTTTTGTATGCCACTTATACAAATGTGGTTTCTTATTGGTATATATATGAACAATTTGACAAACCTTAACTGTATAAGATCAAATCAAACACGAATTTCATGAAAATTTGGGTTAGGCATAATCACACATGCCATATATACAGTATCCGCCAGGCATGCATTTGTTATTACAAGACCCGCAGTGCCTTTTATCATACGAAAGATTTACACATTCCCTTCCACAGCATACCTCCGTATAAGCACATTTCTTCTTGCACGCTCCACAATTATGCTTATCGTATGCCAAGTCCATACAGTTGTTGTTGCAACAAGTCGCGTTTTTCCCTTCCATGCGACAGATTTCGTTGTCCTTGTGGCAATGATCAGCGGCTCTTGGGTTCTTTTCTTGCCGCGCAAGAAATCGTCTCGCCAGAGTTGAGGCCGTTGGTTTCCCGTCATGCAAAGTGGGTTTGATGTGCTTAAAAGCCAGTTGATCATGATCACCTTGTGAACAAGTGATGTTTTGAATAGAGTATATGAGGGTTAAGGCCATGATAATGAAGATTAATTTGATCACCTTCATTATGTTGAAGGTGGGACAGAAGGGAAAATTAAGATAAAGAAGATTATGGAATTTTATTTATTTTTATTTATTTGATTATGGAAGAGAAGAAAGATTGCTAATTTATAAGAGAATGGAATGGAAGTGTGTAGGGTTTTATAGGGATGCCCACAAGAAGAGTTGACGCGAATAATATGGAAAAGGTGAAGGCCCCCTTTGGGGTTTGCTAGATAGAGTGTGCTTTAATTAATCAAAACCAATATAATATATACATACAATATTTATTTGTATGTAATATGTGTGTATTTGCAAGCCACATCATTTAGCTTTACTTAACTAGCAATGCATTCTCTTTCCCTTGCTTAATTGGCATTATTATTATAACCTCTAATTAGTCGTCGAAGTTTTGTCTAGACATTGGCAAGGGCGGAGCCAAGGTCAAAAAAAATTTAATTTTAACTAAAAAAAATTAGATGGGCTTGGGGCAGTCCTCGACTTTAGCTTGGTCCCTGGACGTGGGGAAATGATAACCACTGTAAAAAATTTGTTACAAGCAAGATATAAAAGAGTATGTCCCTATTTGGTTTAGATAAAAATTAGTTTTTTAGTAGATTTTGATAAAAGTTGATGGAATGTATGTTGAAAAATTGTGGATCCTATGAAATTTATTGTTAAAATTATGATTTTTTTTTCTTTTACCTTGACGTATTTTAATCAATTTTCATGTTGGTCATATGTATTTAATTTTTCTTTTCTATAGCTTACGAATATATAATAAATGGTGTACAATAGTTAAGTAGTAGAATGGGAATTTTATGTTTAGATTGAGAAAATAGCTGTCATGAATACAAATTAAAGACTCAACCTCAATATTATAACATGTAAGAAATAAGGAAATACAATAAAAAAGAAACCATTTAATTAATTTTATATGTAACAGTTAATTTCTTGCTAAGTGGCATGATTTTTGAAAAACAAAACTTGAGCTAAAAGAAGGGTTTTCTACACTAAATATCATGAACCAACCGGCCATACAATTATTAAAGTAAATTAAGCCCCAAGAATAATCAATCTTTGATGAGAAAAACTGCAAGAATGCCAAAAATCAAGAGGTGTGCGCTACACGTTCAATGTTATGTCTCGTGTCTGTTAAATATGAAATAATAATTAATACATCAAACGAACTTGGCTATTTCCTTAATTAATGAGCTAGAACTTTGAAGATAAAATTCTAGCAACCATGTTACGTGTACCAAAATGGATGACAATGAGGATGATCGAACACTCACAATAGGGGGGCCCACTTTTTTTTATGGAATTTTTTAATCACCCGGGGTCCGCACGCATGTGAGAGGTTGTCAACCTCCACTGTCATCTATTTATGTACAAATAAAATTGCCCAAATTCTAATTAGAATCAAAACGATACTATCGGAACTTAAAAAGCTCAAATGTACAATTTCATCGTCTAAAGTTCAAATCAGCTAAAATATTAAAACCATGTAGTAGTTGTACTTCCATTTGAATATAACATATTGCATGTTCTGAACCGTGTTGTGTTGGGAAAATTATTAATTTGTTATGTGGGCATTTATATGTAATTAATTGTCTATAAATGCTATCTTAAAGTTAAGTCCAATTGAATTGATCTAATAAATAATTACAGTTATGGGTTTTGAGCATCTAAATAAAATGTCGATCGAATTATATGTATAAAGACCGAATTCCTTTAGAATTGTATTTCATGATGGACAAAATATATATAGAAACTATATATAAGGTTATGGTTCCCAATTTATTCTCAACTTTTTATTCTTTGTGTCATCACACTAATACAAGAATACAAGAGAAAACATATTAAAAAGAAAAATAAAAAACCAACAATCAAGATCAACATTCAAGAATAAAGAAGTATGAATTCAAGAATCAAGACTATGGATCAAGAAGTAAAATCAAGAACAAGAACAAGAATTAAAAAATCAAAATAGGCAAAATTCAAGATTAAAAGTGAAGAACCCAAACAGGAAAAGATTGCAGTTCGAGTTTCAAGATTCAAAATCTGAAATCAAGATCCAGTAATAAAGAATCATTCCCAAAGAATTAAAGTATGTTTCGTATTATTAATTTTCTTGGTGATTTGACATAGATGATTTTGGCAATAAAGGAATTTAAGTTTTCAAGTTCTAAAGTTTTTTTAGTTTTATATAATTGAAAGTTTCTTAAAGATTCAACAAGTGGTATTAGAGTCAATCAATGTTAAACAATTGAGATTAAAGGAAGATTTTAGAACTGAAATTCATACTTGGGTTTTATAAAATTTGGAAAGATAATTTCAAGCCCTAAATTTCAAAATTTTGGATTTTGGTAAATTTTCGGACTTGTAGCGTAGCAACAGCTCTATAGTGCCACGTTTGAGGCGCTGTGTTACAAATGTCCCGGAGCAAACAGCGTCGAAACAGGGTGCTAAGAAAGTAGCGCCTAGGCACCACTTAAGCCAGAGAAAACAACTTTTAATAGAACAGGCAAGGCCTAGGCGCTTCCTGACTAGCACCACAGGTTGGAATATTGGCATCGGAGCGCCACTTAAGCAACACCTAGGCGCTGTACCACGAAATTTAGGAATAATTTTGATCCCAAAAAAAAGGCCCAACTAACCCTAACTCAAGATAGACATTGAATGAGTCATAAATATAACCTTTTAGAGGATTTTGAAGGACTCTTTGACTACGGCTAATCTAAGGTAAAAAGCAATTGAAGGAAGAGAATGGGAGAATGAAGATTGATTCAACCCCACAAATAGTTTTCCTAGTTTTTTCCTTCATGGTTATGATTATAAACTTGAATTTTCTTTATTTTCCAATCATGAACTAAGTCAATTATAATCTATACTTGATAATATGTTTTGATTTTCAATATATATTTCCTTGAGGTTTTGTTCAAAGTTTATTTGTGTTATTCAATTTTTAATGCCTTCAATTAATCGGTCATTAATTGATTGATTTAGTGTTTAAGATTCGACAATCGGGAGAGAAAATCTTAGATGTGATCATAGAATAACACAATTTAGAATTTTATAGGTTTTGAGAGAAAGCATAAATCATTTAAAGCTTGTTACATAGAACCATAGAACTTAATGAATTCTTATAATTTTGATTTGGAATAAAAATATTGGAATTGGAATTTATGAAGGCTCTTCTCATATTATTTAATCTTTAAGATCGGCATTCCATCATTCCTTTAGTCAAACTTTCAATTTAGATTTAGATAAATTCCATTGATATTATTAATTTGATCGTCTAGATAAAGTGGGGGTTATTTTAATTATAATACTTAGTAGATATTTAATTATCAATCCCTGTGAGTTTGACATCTTAACTCATTATTATATATTATAAAACTTGACACTGTGCGCTTGCAATATAATCTCGACTAACTAGTTTTTAGTGTCATTGCTAAGGATTGATTGATTTTATTTTTACTAATATTATTACTAATTAACTTTAATTTTAATTTAGATTTTGATATTTTTAATTTTTTGTTTGTTGGTGTTTCAATTGTTCATGCGAAGATCGAAGAGTTTTGAATTACTATCATTTGATCTTGAGATCGAAAGAACATTTTGGAGATCAAGGGCTATTAAAAAAGATTGAAGAAATGGCTGCTAACAAAAACCAACAACATCGAGCTATTTGAGATTATATCTGACCAGTTGTCAACAACGATTTCATTACACACAGTTAGGTGATCTTCAAGAGATGTACATTCTGTCATACGATGAGAATAAAGGTGCTGCTTTAAGTGCAATTTTCTAGTAAGACTCTTCGTCATGCAAATTGTTCCAATCTTAACCATAACGTAGCATCGGACTTCTCCTTCAAAACATTCTAAAAATTTTCATTCAAAAGATGAAATTGAATTTATGATAGGGCCTTTTGATCCTACGTTGTTTCTTCTCCTAATTTCAAGTTATGAACATATTGTCAAATCCCAACAATTTATCATCCAAATCCATCTGAACTAGTATTGTTCGCATCTTTACCTGCTACAATGAAAATCTTGTAGAAACGAAATATCATATTTCATGGTTTCCACCCCCAAAAAATAAAATATCCATATGAATTAAGCATGAGCTCTAATAATAGTTTTGTTATAAAAAACAAAGAAAATATCGGATAATTCTGATACAAATTTATTGTGAAAATAGATGAGAAAATAATGACACAATAAGAAGTAATTGATCACAAATTTAAGAGCAAAATAATTTGTAGAGAAATGAAGATTTCACTAAAATATGAAAAGAGAATACAATGATTTTGTGGTTTAACTTAATCTATATTACAGTGAAAAGCTATATATATGGACGTTTTCAAACCCTAAAAGTAGAGTTATAGATGAAAATGAATGTTCAAAACGCAAAAAGGGCGTTCGAGTGCCGATGAGCACCGCCCCTTGTATTTTCACCCAAATTCCTATCTTAGTTCCTCCCACGAATAACCAGGCCTTCAGCTTGACTTACATAACCTACTACGAGATGCTTCACCTTCTCATTTGATAATGAAGTATCATATACCTCATCTACTGTAAAAGTATTATGACTGTAGAAAATAGTATTCCTAAAAGTCAAATATGAAAATGACAAAGAACACAAAAACATTAATGCTAAATCATCCTCATCATACTTCACTTCCAATGTTTCTAAATAGCTACAATTTATTTGAACATAGATAAATAATCATCTTTAGATGTACCTTCAGACATTTGGTGGGAATAAAAGCATTGTTTCAAATGTAAATTACTAGTCAAACTCTTTGTCATATAAAGCTGCTCCAGTCTCAACCAAAACGCAACAACACTCTTCTCCGTAAAAACATCCCGAAGAATGTGATTTGATAGATTTGTTATAGGGCTTTCCAATCCCTACGCTACTTTTCATCTTACGTCTAGGTTTAAGGTATTTTATCAAAACCTAACAATGCATCATCCAAATCCATCTGCTCATGAACAACATACTTTTACTTGCCATAGAGAACATCTTGTGTTGCAATCTAATAACAAGATATCATATTTCATCGTTGCCATGCAAATTATCAACCTTGCTCTGATATCAATTTGTTATGGAATACACGCAAGATAAAAGTAAGATGAAATTAAACCTATCACACAAGAACACAAATATTTTATGTGGAAACCCAAGACAAGGAGAAAACATAGCCAAGGAGTATTTCACTATAGTCAATCATGAATGTTATTTACACAAGATTTCAATGTTCTCAATCAAGATCTAAAGCTCTATGAATGTTATGTAATGTTTACAAGTCGTGGATGAAATGTATGAATCCTAGAAATGGAGATATAGATGATAAGAGATATAGAAAACATGTTAAAACTCGAAACAGATCTGGGCTGAATAAATACAGTGCTTGAGCGTCCACCAACGATAATCGAACATAAAATTTGAAACAGACTTGGGCTGAGTAAATACAGCGCTTGAGCGCCCACCTGGCAATAAACGAACAACGCCTCTTCGGTAGGTGGACGACAGTGCACCACTCAGAAGTTGTACGTATAGCGCTGGGGCATCTCGTCTCTAGATAAATTCGGTTCTATGCTTCCTAACAGTGCCTAGGCGCCTTGATCTTGGCACTTGGGTGCCCGACTTCTGCATAAAAAATCACTATTTCATGTTATGACTTATTCAAAGACATTTTCCAACTGAAACTCCAATTACCGTAGAATTTGGGTCACAATATAACAAATGAATAAACTCAAAGAAAACTAAAAATTATTTTGAACCGAAAACATCTTGTACTTCCAAGAAAAGATTATGTTTGAAAGCAACCAATAATTGAAATAAACAATATATTCCATTCCTTGAAAACCCCATGTCAATATAAATGATGAGGAATTGTAGAATGAATTAATCATAAAATAATGATCAGTTACAAAAACAAATCTTAAAAAATAGTATCTCACCTAAAATTCTATCATCATAAAAAAGAATTGGTATTTTACACGGAGCTAATGGAAAAAAGAAATTCTAGGAAATTGAGAGAATATGACTACAAAAAAAAAAAAAAAATTGTAAAATATAAAATAAAAGTTGATGAAAATAGACAAATAATTTTCATGCAATAAAAAGGAAAATACAAGAAAAAATTAAAGAAACTAAGAGGGAGTAAAACAAAAGGAAACTAACAACCACATTTACTAAGGGCATCTCCAATTAGGGGCCAAATTTGGTGTTGTGTCAAACTAATGTAGAATCAATTGGAATTCCAATCGAGAACTTATAAGCAGTAGAAGATAAGCAGAAGAAGAAATAGGCAGTAAGAAATGGGAGAAGAACCGAAGAGAATGGGAGAGAATACTGGAGAACAGATTCATGAAGAAAGACATAGAGGATAAAACTTTTCCAGCAAGCAAAACATATCATTAAATTTCTTCAGTTCATCATCTCCTTTCAAACTTACAATACAAATCATATGTAAAAGAAAACAAAACCTAAAGAGAAAGGGCTTGGACCAAACCCATTAATACAAGCCCAATAACAGAGCATAAACATAACTAGCCCAAAATTAGGAGACCAAAATAGGTGATGTCATCGTCAACTCTCTTGGGATGGGAGAAAAATTTGACTCTGTCGAGTAGACAAAACACAAAAGGTTGCAGTCCACTTGATACCAAAAAGGTCCCATACCATATCTCCATTCAGTGGTCAGTCTCTGAACTCATGCCATGGTGGACGATCTTTATGAAGAACCAAATATCAAAATTCAACGGTTGATAACAGTGAAAGCTGCAGCTTATCCCTAAGAATATGATCCAACTAAGGAGAAAATCTCTCTTTTTAATCAAATACTGATACTGAACTCCAAATAGTTAACACTCATGCAACTCATTTCCAAAATTTTCATGAGGTTGTGCATAATGAAAAGCACAAGAAGTTAGCACCGAAAACTGGCATGTAGAGACAAAAGATTGCAACATCGAAAGCTTGAATGTGGCTCGATTAGGAAACAATTCTTCTACATTGAAATTATAAAATTTATTTAAGTGAGATGGCCAATCAAATAGGAAATCTTTATATGAGTGATCTACGAACTTTTTCTTCACATTTTTAGTAAATTGGATCAAAGAGAAATAATAAAGAATAGTAATTATTAGTAGAGTACCCTTAACTTATATTGCATGTCAAAAATAAGTTTGAAAATTTCACGATTGAAGATGATTTGTCTTTTAAAATTGGCATGAAATTTAGGAACTTTATCAACAAGATGACAAGCTAACACAAGATGTCGATAATTAGTTGACAATATCCTAATATTAAGAGGAAAATTATGCAATCTAGTAATGGCCTTCGAGAACAATGTAGCAACCCATGGAACCTCATGTAGTTGAGGGAGAACTAAAACAATGTCAACGTGAAAATCATGCAAAATAGTATCATACGTTCACACTGTAGGTCCAACATGATAAGACAACATTTTGCATTAGCCACAGTATCTAGCATCCTAACTATTGTAGCATACAAATTCATGGATGTGCTCGTGAGAGATGCAAATGATGGTATAATCGAGAAAAAGATATCTTGCATTACTTCATCACAAAAGGGGGATCGGGTGCTGTATAGCAAATAATATTGAATATTAAAGTAAAAGAAACTGAATATTAAAGTAAAGAAATTAAAATAAAAACTAGAATACTGCAAAATTTTATGAAACTCAACTAAATTGGAGATTAGAGTAAAGAAAATGGAGTAAAGAAATTGAAGACTAGAATATTGAATATTGAGTAAAGAAGTTAGAGATTGATTGGAGTAAATTAATATGAAGTGGTAAAAAAATTTCACGTATTTATAACCAAAAAAATGCATATGTTTCAACTACATTTGATTTTCAAATTCAAATTTTGAAAATGCGAAAAATTTACATTATGTGCCTGCCTTTGACAAGGCAGCTGCCTACAATGTTGCAGGTAGCTGTGTTTAATTTTTTTAATGAAACTCTGGTCGGCTCGTCCAGGCCGAAAATGGCCCTCGACACGAGTCTATCGAGCCACATGGGATGGCTCGAGCTTGAGCCAATGCCTCGAAATGGAGCTTGGTCCGATCCTCGGCTCGATGGTCCAAGCCACGAGCCGTCCAAATCGACGAGTCATTTTGACAACCCTAGATAAATGCACTACATATATGAAGTACACGTGCACACAAAACACTATAACAAATAATTGAAGAAAGGGTATTAAAATTTCGATTAGGTTTAAGTGATAAAATTATAGAATAAATATTGTCATTTCTCTAAGAATTCACAAACATTTTAAGGGTATGTTTGATAGATATTATTGAGAAAAGAATGTATTTTAAGTAGTGATATGATAGAAAATATGTGATTAAAAAGTAAGAAAAAGTTATTAATGTAATGTAAAATATTATTTTATTGAACAATGTGTAATTGAAAATAAGTTTGGAAAGAATGCATTTTGAAAGAATATATAACAAACAAAGGCTAAGTACAAATCCAAAAATTAAGAAGTCAAACTTTTATAGCTTATTATAGCCACAATGGACCAGATTGCTCAAAGGTTTACCAACATTTGTTTCCATAATTTGATTTGCATTAGAAAATAACCAACCATCTTATACAAAATTCAGACATAATAAATTTAATTTACAAAACCATAATCATCTTTACAAATAGCAAAAAAAATTGTTTACACAGTGCATTCGAAGTCTCATTTGACAGCATATAGGCTTTTTTGTACAGTAACCTCTTTAATAGAATACATTAACCTCCTTAATCTTCGAAGGAAACTTCCATTATTGTATGTCCGAATAGTAATGTGACAAGAAGACGAAGTTAGATGAACAAAGAGCACAAATATCCCTCATCTTTCTGAAGAAAGCAAATCATCTTGCCATTTCTTAATGGAAGCTCATATTCATTTATTTTCATAAAATTATTGACAAAATTAGATCAATCAATAA
>CAIGRB010170429.1:25727-36047 GCA_903798255.1 Fraxinus quadrangulata | reverse complement strand
TTAGAAAATTGTTTATATATAAGATTTGACCGTTTCAATCTTTATTATAGTATAAATCTTTAAAAATTACAAATAGTTTGAAAAATAAAAAATGTACATTTCAAAAAACATTGGAAAATGTATATATACATTAGTAATTTAGTATCTATATTTTTTGAATTTTTGAATGTGTTAAAAAATATATATATATTTAACGAGCAGGCGAGCCGAGCTTAAAACCTTAAGCTCGGCTCATTGGTCACGAGCCACGAGCTCGGTTCGTCCGAGCACGAGCCGAGCTCGTTCGGCAATGGGCCGAGCCGAGCCATTGCCACCCCTAGCTAGAGCTCAATGACTTCAAGCAACGAAACTTTTGCACCATCAGTTTTTTAAACAAAAAAGGCAAGATCGGCCAATTACATTATTTATTGTATCAAATTCAAGAACCACTTTCTTGAATTCAAATTCATTCCAATCATCCAATTTAATTCCTTTTCTTTCTTGAGTCTTCAAGATTTCCAAAATCTCACTCAAAATTTCTATTTGAATTCTACGAGAATAATTCCTGGTTGAATTCGAATTCGTCTTTTGAAGCACTATGGCGAAAGTATTGAGTGGAAAAAGGTAGAATGGTGAGATCAATAAAGGGAAAAATTCGAATTGAGTGATACACGAGCACACATTTGTGAGGCAGAAATAAATTTTAGATTTAGGACGTCTGACAAGGACGGATCAACACCAAGTCAAGACAACAACCAAACCAATATGTCGGATGAGATGATATGTAGGTTTGAACAATTATTTGAAGATGTACAGGATAAATTGGATAGACAAGACACGAAACTTGCCAACTTGCATAGGAGAGTTCCATATATATGGAGACAGGGTAGGCGGGAGCCTAGGATGGAGGTCCGTGAAGAATATGATTATAGGAATGATGTGGATGAGGAGGCAGTAATCAAGGTTGAAATAGGTAGGATGAGAAATAGAGGAGCTAGGCTTGAATGAATGGATTGAAACTTGGTTGGAGACGAGGTAGATATGAATATGGACAACATAAAATTGTCCATTCCACCATTCAAAGGAAGGAGTGATCCGGAGACTTACTTGGAGAGGGAGAAAAAGTTTGAATTGATCTTTGACTACCACAACTATTCAGAGGAGAAAAAGGTGAACATAGCTGTCCTTGAATTCACCTACTATGCAATCACTTGGTGGGATCAAGTGGTGACAACGAGGAGGAGAAATAGGGAACGACCGATCAATACATGACAATGCTCAGTTGTGCTATGATCAAATAGCTATAGACAAAAGAAAAATGATAATAACAAGGAAGAAGTTTCTCTTGCTTTTTCTTGATATCAGATTGAGTTCATCGACCTGCAAGGATTTATACCTACAAGTGATTATAGTTTTGTCTCTTCCCTATATAATCTGCTAGATTTAATTGAATAAAGAAAGAAAACGGATGAAAATGAGGTCAATTTTCTACCATCAGCTGTTATGATTTCTCTCCTGATTTTGATATGTGGCCTAACAAGGGTGGAAATGGAGGAAGAGGCGGGCGACGTAATCCTAGAATGTTCAGCAGTAATTTGGGACTTCTGCGGTCTGCAACATCATGTTATATGTTACCTGTTACCTTAATCATTGCCCTATGATTGTCTTCCCAATTCTTCTACCTTTGTAGTGCGTGTATGTATTGCTTTTTCACTATGTAAAGCTTGTATTAATAGTAGTTCTGCAATGGTCCAGAATGCAAGTAGAGGCAGAAATGGGGCTCCAAAAAATATAATAGGAAGCCGAGGAGCTCACAAGGTTATATATATTTATCAGTTCATCTTGTTAGGTTTCAGCTTCTAACTGTTTATAGCTTATAAATTGTGGAAGAATGCCTGGACTGACTGAAAAATTGTTTGTGTTTATGAGTTAGGTTGTTCTGGTACCTGTTGGTACTGTAATTAATCTGTTAGAAGGTAAAGTTCCTTCTTCAGTTGAGTAGAAATCTTCTGGATCGTTGGACCCCTGGGACATTCCTGGTACACTCGATATTGATTTATATGATTCTTCTCAGCAATCTCCTTCTACAGACAGAATTGTGAAGATAGAGAAAATAGACAGTACTAATGATAGCTCAGCTACCTCATACATCAAAGAATCAGCTCATACTTCACCAGTTGAAGATTTTACTCGGTTCTCACCATCTATAGATAAATCCAGGACTCAGCATGAAGCTTATGACTTTTCAAGGGAACAAAACTGTTGTGACTGGGAGGATTTGGTCGGCAACATTAATGCATCTGGGCCAGAATGTGAAGATGATATGGAGGAGACAGAACTTTTACAATTTAATGTTGCGGAATTAACAAAGCCTGGCCAACGAGTAATTGTTGCCCGTTGGGGGATGGTGGCATGGGCAATGTGCGTTTTGCAAAAGGTTCTAAGATGCACAAGAATAATAAATATGTTGAGGTTTCTGATGATGATGACTTTGCATCACTTAATATTGGTTTGCCTGGTTCTGAAGCTATCTTTCTGTTGGAACTGAGTACTATTGCCGATGTTGGGCTTGCAGGTATGCCAAATGCCGGTAAAAGTACTCTTCTTGGGGCAATATCTAGGGCTAAACCTACAGTAGGTCATTATGCTTTCACAACTTTACGGCCTAACTTGGAAAACTTAAATTATGACGATATTTCGATTACCGTGGCTGACATTCCAGGGCTTATCACGAAAATCGCGGTCTTGGACATGCCTTTTTACGTCACGCACTGAAGTTTTGGCTTATGCGGTAGACTTGGCTGCAGCCACGGATGGTAAAAAAGGTATTCCTCCATGGGAACAATTAAAAGATTTGATATTGGAGCTAGAGTCCTATCATGAGGGTTTGTCCAATCGACCATCCTTCGTAGTGGCAAACAAAATTGACGAGGTGGGGACTGAAGAAGTGTGTGAAGAATTTAGACAAAGGGTGGCCGGTGTTTTTTATTTTTCCAGTTTGTGCTATTCTCGAAGAAGGAAGAAGTGTGTGAAGAATTTAGACAAAGGGTGGCCGGTGTTTTTTATTTTTCCAGTTTGTGCTATTCTCGAAGAAGGAATACCAGAGTTAAGGGCTGGTTTGAAGATACTTGTCAACGTAGAAGAGTCGTCCATATTAAAATTAGACGGTATCATAACTGACTAACTAGTGGTCGATATTCCAGGATTATAATGACTACAATAGTCTCTCTCCGGTAAGGGGTACGTTGGTATTTTACAGTCCCAATAGTACACAAAATAACAAGAACACAAAGATTTTTCACCCGAAGGTCCGGATGTTCACCAAGAAACTTGGCTACTCACCCCTTGAGCATTCACCTAAGTGAATAACGCTCTAATCCACTAGAATCGAAGAACGTTATCAAGATACAAGAATAAGAGACCCAAGAATGTCTCAATAGAACCCTCAGATCAAAGACTCTCCTATTTCAGATTACTCCAAGTAATCAAACACATCAGCTCACGAAGAACTAGAAAAAACTCGACTATTTCAACTGTAATCAATACTAGATATCACACAGATCATCTATCCTAAACGATTACAGACTGAACACCATTTTCAGTAGTAAAAAATTATAGAGCAAAAGTCGAAGGAGAGAAGAACCATAGAAGAGGAATCAATTGTCGAGTCAAAATGAAAGACTCTGGAGAGTTATAGAGTTACAATGTATCCAACAGTCATGCCAGCACCACGTGTCACAATCTCAAACAATCTTTCAACAACCAAAAACGCGTTTCATCAAAAATGCGAGACTGCACAGTAATGGGCTTCCCGGGTCACATTCCCTTAAAGATAATTGGGCTGACAGAACTGGGCTGACCAACACAAGGATGTTAAGCATATATCAACAGGGTGACATTCTAGAACCAGCTTGTTTTGTTATTTTCATCAAATGATGGGTCACGTTGTGCATAGGCGACGAGCCGCTCCAGGCGGCCTGCACACATTAATATGTCTACTTGCAGAAGTCCTAAAATTGCTATTCATAATATACAAGATGTAGAATCAAGAACACAGTGAATATCAAACAATATAATGTTCAAAGCCGCACCCCGTTTTCCACTTTGCCACAGGGTAGAAGTGTAAAACGTTCTTAATATAGGCTTGGCACACGTCTTCTCTAAAAGAGAAGCCAAGCACAGCCTGCCCCGAGTAACCATACCAAAACAGTTTTTACATATTCTTTGCTCGCTGGCCTTGTTGATTTCTTTTACTTTTGCAGGTGACTTCGCAGTGTGTGTAAACAAAATCGCTTATCCAACCTTCTCCAGCTTTAGAAGACACGTGCTAGTCTATCTTTTCTTCTCCTTCCTGTTGTTAATTAGTGTGGTAGCTCTCCCATCTAATTGTTCCAACAATTTAATAAATATGCACATGGATTTCTTCCACCTTTTATAGGCACTGGTTCAAAAGTTGATTCAACAAAGACCTTGGTCCAACTCTCCCAAGAAGTAAAGTTTTCGAGTAATTCTATTTAGTGTGAGCGGTGCTAAAAATTATAGAGTAATAAGCTCCCTTCCTACAATTGATTAAAATAAAAAGTTACAATTTTAACAGATTTTGATCTACTGCAACATACTGGTGTTGTATAGCATTATGCACTTTTTAAATAAATTTGAATGTCTATATTAATTTTTTCTTTACCATGTTTGATTCAACTTTATTAATGAAATCACCTCTTTTGCAACCTTCAATCTTCTAAAGTTCAAATGCAAGTGATCCAACAGATTGACTTCAAATAAATATACATATGTATGAAATGTAAATGGTCGAGATAGATTATTCTACCTCAGATTTTGTTTGCTCTTGCTAACCTAATACATTACATATCATTTATTTAAGAACTGAACTTGTTAGAGCACATTAGGATTGTGTAGGTGGGATATCCCCAATCGGCATCGTAGAAGTCTTCAAGTACCAAATAAGAAAGGGGTAGAAGAATAAGAAAGAAACTGTAGAATTTCTAACCCGAACAACCTCGAACAATCTTGAACATATTAGAACCCGGCTTCAAGGCACGTATATGCGCTTTCCTTAAGACGTTATTTGTCCTCACTAATCTAGTGACGCACTCAGGACACAAATAAGCCTAAATCACCAGTTTGTGGATCTTATCAAAAATGATTCATATCGAACTTTTCCTAAATTATTCCATGACTCATGCAAACTCCTTTACCTATCCAATAATGTCAAACTGAGATTATTTAGAAAATGTTCTAACGATCCCCCAACATTTTTAAAAATTAATGAATTTTTTAAAAATTTCTCTTATAGAGTTCACCAAACTTGTGCATCAATGAAGGTTTCTTTTGGATTTAAACCTTCTCCTAGTGAAAATCTCTCAAATATTAACCATGGCGACATGGTAGACGAGCTTTGAACAATCAACCATATGCGACTAACAGGAAATACTTCGCGCACTATTTTGCATATTGTCGTGTATTCATTACCAAAACATGAATAGATCCTGTGACTTTTATATATCCTGAATTTTTCTCGAAAGTTTATGTAGCTAGTGAATCCATCATAGAAACAACATCCTCCCTAACTTTCACATAGGTCAACTTATCAAGAATACTCACATAAGTATTCTATAGACATAGCTATATAAGCTGAATAAAAACTAAGATGCTTAACATATCCTTTCGTATTACGTGTACCAAGCACTTTTACCTTTGAGCTAAAGTACGAATAGCGCTCGCAGTCACTAATATAATTTATTTTACTCATTGAATCCAAGATCTTGATGTTTCAAGTCTTTCCATTATTGGACATAGAAATTGGCTAACTTTCTTATCCCAATGACATTTGAGTAACAAAGGCTTTACGAACATGTCAGAGTAGAAGCTTAGATCAAACGATAATATTTTAAAGATTTTACCAACCAAAAGCACAAATCACTTTATCCAAAGAGACCAGTGATGTGCTCTAAAATAACTAGACACAATTCTCATTATATATTTCAACACTATAGATCATCTCTAAAGCATCGTGTTAATCACAATTCAATTCCTCGTTGAATTTTCTTACACCATATCTTACACTTCCTTGAAGAATATTATCTAGGATCCAAATCTTGCAGCTATTTGAGAATTATACTTTTGAATTGTTACTCGTCTCTTAGAAACAAATCCTCTTTCTATCATACTGACAAGAGGTAGCATAATGTATCTGTAGCCTTCTCAAAATTTGTAATCGTAGCAACTGCATCCATGCATATCAAATTATGGTCCACATAATTATATGTAGAATTAAGCTCTTTTGCCAGAAAAAATGTTGACATACACTCACATGAGAGTGAGACCCGCGTGGAACCCATGCGATTAAAAAATTCCAAATAAGTGCTCCACCCTTAATGTGTGTGCTGGCAGCATAGCAGCTTCGTTATATGTAAGTATATATCACTCTGCATATTTTAGAGTGCACAAATTCCATTTCCATTACAATATGATAATATCAAATTTCTTCGTTTTATCCGCAAATGAAATGCATGAATGAGTGATCATAAGAATCTCATGCACCATTTGAAGCCTTATACCAAGGCTACTACTCACACTAAGAATCTCATACACCACTGTTTACATGCATGAATATCCGATACAAAGTGGATTTTACAAAAAGACAACTTGTAACACTTATATTAGAGATCCAATATTCAAACTCACGAATATTATAAAACTATTATGATCTCAATATTAATGTCATTCTTTTCACGACATAGAAGCATGCCTTTCCATTGCACGCATTGGCAATAGGAATCACAACCTTTTATTAATCCACACATATTAGGTAACTAGAAAAACTTTCAATAGTCACATTTATCAACATAAATGCAAATCTAATTGATAAGTGTAGTTTCTGAGGCCCTAAATGATGATATTTTATTGTCCTTCGAAACAAATCCTACATAATTTATGTTTTAAGGTAAAACTTTATATTTGATGATAAATTGGAGAAAAAAATGTAAAATAGCGAAAAAATGGCAAAATCCAAAGTACGAAGACTAAATTAGCTTGGATACAAAGTTTGGAAATCAAGTTTCATACTTTGGAAAGTGAAGAACTTGAAGGATAATATAGCACTAATGGCTTTGAATTGGTGGCCCAAAATTAAACATATATATTATATACACATACATGGAGGAGAGGAGAGAACACGGGCTGCTGGAAAAAAAAAAAGAAGAAGAAGAAGAAGAAAATGGCGGATTGGGAGAAAAAAATACACATACATGCAGAGGGAAAAAAAGGGAAAAAGAAATTGGAGTCAAAACAGCGGCTGGGAGAGGAAAAATACATACACGCACAGAAAAAAGAGAAAAAAATGAGAGAGGAAAGAGACTAAAAAGAGATTGAAAAGAAAGAAAAGAATAGGAGAAAAGGCCTGATGCTGAAGAATATATTTACACAAAAAACGCACACAGCAAGGAAGAGAATATATATACAAAGAAATTGGACGCTGAAAGAAAGAAAAAAAAAAAGATTAAATTCTCTTCTACATCTTTATTCAAAGTATCCAGTGATATATTCAAAGACAATTTTTTATGTTTATATTTACATTATGAGTAACTTATTTTCATATTAGGGCAAACAATGTAGTCGATTTGTGATCATATATTCTTTTATTTAAGATTTATGTGTTATATTCTTATATGTGTTTGTTTCACTACGAGTTTAATGCACTGAATTAATTGATCACTAATTTGATGATTATGTGAGTCTCTTACGAATCGAGAAGAGAGTTTGGGATTTGGACCATATAGGAAAATCCAATAAATTAGTATAACATGTAGAGATACATATATTAATTATTGCGGTCATAATATGAATTCTTAGAACTAATGTTTCATTTAACTAGAGTTGATTCACATAGAGATATATAATTTAATTAGCTAAATAAGTTCAATGAGAACTCGAGAGGGGTAAATTGAATATAATAGAAGAATTCTATTGAATATTACATTAGGTTATGAATTTTGAATTAAGAATTAAGTTAATCAATAGATGAAATTGTTATGCCCTAATATTTATCCCATATTTGAATTTTCAATCAACCGTTGTTTGCAAAATTTTGATATTTGCAAGTAGCTAAAAGCAGTTAGAAAAAACAGATCACAATTATCATAATTCTTTACTTGTTTTTATGAAATAGAAGTAAGAAAAATTAGATTAAGTCCTCAAGTATAGTCCTCATGAGAACGATATTCGGACTCAAAGGTCCAGTATACTACTTATTACGATATCGCACGCTTGCAATATAACAAATGCAACAAGTTTTTAATGCCATTGTCGGAGAATATTCACTTTTAGTCTTAATTTATTTTATTTTTAACTGTTATTTTATTTTTTTTCTTTTCTTACAGAAAAATGTATTTGTTGTATGCTCCGTATCCAATGCGACAATCTTGAACCGTTTGATTCGAAAATAGAACGTACTTAGATGAAAACGCAATGAACACAAACAAAAAACAGCAATAACAAACGACTGACGATCAAAATATTTCTATTCGTATTCAGCCAATTGGACAAGTAGCTGCAAGAGTAGCGTTACCACCGAATCAGCAACTGGAACGAGGGGAAATAAATTAAGGAGACTTGTCAGTTTCAATGTTCTTAACACCCATAGCCGCATCTGCGCGCTCCAGTATTATGTATAAAGGCTAAGAGAGAGAATACTTCAAATAAAAAAAAAAATTTGAAAAGAAAAATAAAAAAAATCAGACTAAGCATATGCAAGAAATAGAAGACCCACCAAATGCCTTGGTTAAATTCCAAACAATTGTTTAAAAAAATTCTTTTGATATGAGATTATTAGTCTAGTTAAATCCTATAAACTGAAGCAACCAAATTTAATGGAGAATCATTGTTTATTATCATGTTGAAGTGTAATGCGTGAAATTTTGCCTCAACTAGAGAGATGAGGATAGTAGAAGATCCAACCATAGTTTACACATTGGAAAAGAATAAATTTAGGGTGCGTGTGAATCTTACGAGTGATAAAAAAATATATTTGACCATTGAGGATCGAGAATTTAAACAACTTATGAATTCATAATGTTATACTTAATTTTTCACACTCACACGTCGATTTTACACTGAAAAAGTAGATTTAAATTTCTATATTGTGATTTTGAAGTTATACATAAATTTGATATTATGATTTCAATACCAAGATAAAAAGTCAGATTACCTAGCTAATTTTTTTTTTTTTTTTTTGCTTTACTCGATTGATTGGCCACCAATTAGGTAATTAGTATGGTATGTTTTTGTGTTTGTTAGGTTTTAATTTTATTTAAGGACAAACAAATATTCAAGTTTGGGGTTGTGATAAGTGTATTTTCTACACTTATTCGAAACCCTAAATGATGATATTTTATTGTCATTTGGAAAAAAAAATCCTATCTAATTTATGTTCTATTGCATTTTGTTTATGTCTGATGAAGAATTGGAAAAAAGAAAGCAAAAATGCCAAAACAAATGGCAAAATTCAAAGTACGGGGACTAAATTGGCTATTGGATGCAAAGTTTGAAGATCAGATTTCATACTTTAAAAAGTAAAGGACTTGAAAGATAATATAGCATTAATGGCTTTGAATTGGAGGCCCAAAAATTAAAGGGGAAATTAGGCCCATTACGGTCTTTAATTAAAGAAATTGATTACTACACAACTGTAAATTAATATCGTATTATATACGTTGAGCCTCTCAAAACCCTAGCCTTCTCTCCAGTCGCCACTGCCACAATTACGGCTGCCACTTCGTCAATTGCCACCGCTAGAACTATTTGATACTGCCTAAGGTTTACAAAATATATTCCATTGTATTATATTCTAGAATTCTTTTCTCTCTTCTTTTTTTTTCCCATAAAACCTTGTGAAATCTGGGCTATACTTGCATGCAAAATCTATGAAAAAATTCTTCATATATATGAAGTGTTTTATCCCACAATATTTAGGACAAGAAGCTAAGAACAAGGATGTTATCTCATTAACTGTATTCGGGTCCATTGCCTTTTTTCCTTGTTTGAATCTTTTTTCCTTTTAAGTATAATTTGAATGATCATATCCAAGTCTTCTTTTTCTTTAATTAATTGATTCTACTAATTTCAATGGTGGAGGCGTCGTGCTATGAAAAAAATGATATTAAAAGTGACATTACAATTAACTTTTTATTAAAAAGTGATAAAAATTCACCCAAAAATCGGTGTTGTGTCACTTTTTTCTTTTTGTTGACACTTGGAATTGATTCCAATGTTTTAATTGGTGTTTTGTCACTTCTTTAGATATTTGTCACTTTTTTGAAATTT
>CAIGRB010170429.1:6810-18579 GCA_903798255.1 Fraxinus quadrangulata | reverse complement strand
AAATGTTAAAAAAAATTAATTATGGTACGAAACAAAACTGAACTGAACCCAAACGGTTCTATAATTATATTTGGACCCGACGGTTAGAATCGAATCAAACCGAACCGAACCCACCCATATCCAGCCCTACCAGTTTCTGTGCAGTTTTTTTTTTTTTTAAAGAAAGAAAAAAAGAAGAGATAAAAGGTATGGAACTAACAATTCAAATTCAAGTCTTGGTATTAAAATTTCTTTCAGATTATTAATTTTTCAAAATAGATTATTTGAAGCAACATATTACCAAAATAACCTCTTTTATTCAAATCAATTTATTAGAAATATTAAGATAGTTGAATATTTGTAATTTATGCTAATATTCACCGATCCAAAATAAGGTAAATAATTTATAGAATTAAATACACATCCGTGGTAATAAATATAAAAAAATTATAAAGTTTTTTTTCTTTTCATTTTTTAAATGTGAACATTAAATTGATCCAAAAATATGTTTATTGTTTAATATAGTTTACTGTCAATAGTTGATTACTATATCAAAAGTGTTACTTACAAGTTGATATTTTTGTTCAAATACTAATTACCAATATTGTGTTCGATCTCTTGTAATAGAGTATATCATTATTTGAAATAATTAATTATTTTATATGGATTTTAATGTGGGCACTATCCCCTCAAGCATGAAGGAATCCCTATGTGCCGCAATCGGGGCCGCCCAAAAGCTCTAGATGGCTACCATCATCATGAACATTGCTCATATAATTCTATGACTCATGCAAACTCTTTTACATATTTAATAATGTCAAAACCGACATTATTTTGAATATGTTTTATCAGATTGTAAATATATTTTTATAAATGGTTGTGCTACATATATATAATGGTTTACATATACATAATGTGGTGAAATATGATAGGTCAAATTTTCTTCAACCCCAAAAAAAAAAAAAATTATTTTCTCTTTTTTTGATATATCATCTATAAGTAAATCATTATATAACTTCATTATATACAAGCAACATTATTTTTTTTATAAATAGGTGACAATCAAACTCAGAGCTACAACTGTAGAAGAGTTCTAAAAAGATGGGGGTGACTTGATTGTACCCTATAAATAAGTGGAAGGCCCTTCGTGATTTGGCCATTAGGCTCAACTAGCGGTGGCAATGGGGCTAGCCGAATCGACTCGACTCATATACACATGAGCTCGGTTACCTGAGCTCATGGGCCGAGCCGAGCTTTAGCTCTTGAGCTCGATTTTTTTTTTTAATTTTTTTTTTTATTAAGATAAACCTATTTGAAAAAAAAAAAAAATTTAACCCTTCAAATTAGACGAGCCCACGAGGCGAGCTCGTTGGCTCGCCTACGAGCCGCTCTTTTTTGACGAGCCGAGCGAGCAGGGAGCGAGCCAGCCCGCTCAGCTCGGGCTCGTATTTTGACGAGCCCGAGCGGCTCACGGGCCGTATTTTGACGAACCGACAAGCCGCTCGGCTCGTTTGCCACCTCTAGGCTCAACTCTTTTTTTAAATTTTCTTTTACGTTTTTACTGATTTTTTGAGACAATCTGCAGGCTTGCGGCCAGCTCCCAATGTGCTTGGGGAAACTTGACCAACGATTGCATCCTTAACTGTAAACCCAAGACTTGTGCATATTACTACGATGAACGATGCTACAGAAAAAACTGAAGTACATGTCAATCCACAAGTTGTATGCATTTTGGATCTATCATAAAAGTCGGAGAATATCAAATGAAATGACGACTGATCATACTGGAGTAGTCGAATGTGTACTCTTGAACAATAGCAAACAATGAAAATTTGCTTTAGGGGTGGGGGCCTGATGACATGTTACCTATAATATGAAAAAATTATTGTTTCACAATTATAGACAATCAAACTCAAATTAACATCGGATGCAAGTTTAAGTTTGAGGACATCAAGTTTGAGGACAGCAAAATAAAGAGCTCCACGTGATCCCTTCAAGAGGAAAAACAAAAAAATGATAGAAACTATTAAACTTTCCCTTATCATTTGGGGGATCCACCTTAAGATTTTTTCCTTGTATTTAAAACCTGGCCAGGTCAAGAAGACCTTGTATTTAAACACTACACAGATTCTCGTCGCTATAGAGAGGTTTTCTTAAGTTCCCACTCCCTACACTTACAGAGACGAAGAAATGGGAAGGTCTCCTTGCTGCGGTAAAGTCGGTATTAAGAAAGGTCCATGGACTCCTGAGGAAGATATCATTTTAGTTTCCTACATACAAGAACATGGTCCAGGGAATTGGCGATTAGTACCTACCAACACGGGTATCTTCCACTCTTGGATCTTCGTTCTTTAGTGTAGAATTTTAAAGTGCGTATAGAAAAACAGTTTAGTTGTGAGTTATGTGTGTGTGGTTTTGATCTTGTTATACATTGTAATGGATCAAAGCTGTTTGCTTGTTCAGGTTTGTTGAGGTGCAGCAAGAGTTGCAGGCTTAGGTGGACTAATTACTTGAGACCTGGAATCAAGAGGGGGAACTTCACTCCACATGAAGAGGGGATGATAATCCATCTCCAAGCCTTATTGGGAAACAAGTAATGTTTAAAATCTTCAAACCTCTCTCGATTTTCACGATATTTTCCTGATTTGATTTCGTAATTAGCACAGGATTCTTCTTTTTCTTGTACGGAAGTGTTCATCGTTGCCTTATAGTTTTGTTTTTTGGACAGATGGGCAGCTATAGCTTCATACCTTCCACAAAGAACAGATAATGATATCAAGAACTACTGGAACACTCATCTAAAGAAAAAGATCAAGAAATTTCAATCAGGTTTGGATACACAACTGGCATCTGATTTGACGACTTATCGATTTCTGTCCACAAGATATAACGAAAAGGTCCTCAACAGTAGCAGCCGGCATGACTCGTCAAGCGACGTCAGGTTAACCGAAAACTCTTATTCGATATACGCCTCAAGCGCAGAGAATATATCCCGACTACTCGAAGGATGGATGAAATCATCCCCAAAGATCAGTCCTCAAAACAATCCCACTGCTGAATGTTGTGAGGGTACTACTACTACTGCAGAATCACTTCATTACTATAGACTGATGGTTGATAAGCAAGAGGGCAATAAAATAATTCCAAGTGATAAATTTGAATCAATTTTGTCATTTGATCAAAACATAAATGGATTGGCCTGTGACAAGTCAACTTGTGATTCTAGCGGAAAGGGCTCTGAAATAAGTGGAAATGATGACGAAAAAGTTAATTTTGTTGTGCATGAGCAGAAGCCAAAGACGGAAAACAATCCTCCTTTATCATTTCTTGAGAATTGGCTGCTGGATGAATCGACTTCCACCAATATTCTAGCTCATTTTCAGTCAAATTATGCACTTAAGTTGCAAGATGAGTAGCTTATTCTATGAAGTAACTATGATCCAAAAATGATAGGATCAGTCTTTGAAACTAATCTTGTTCTAGGTTTCCAAAAAGTTGGATCTCTCTACTGTTTCTTTCTTTGAACACTGTAACCTTTGATTACACATCAGATATGATTTATCTTTTACTGGACTGTTATTTGAAGCTCTCTTTTAACCAATCCATCTTTGCTTCTATCACTTTTATGCCTATTAATTAAGCCTATGGTTGGTGTAAATTAAAAATTTGCTAAAAATCTAAGTAAAAAACAATAATTAATTTTAATGTAATATTTTATGGTATCCACAACTTTTAAACAATACATTTCATCATTTTTTATCGAAATCTATAAAAATCTAATTTCTTACTATACCAAAGAGGGGCAAATATGTTCATCAAGTTAAAACTTAAATCATTTCATCTAAAAGCATGCGCCTCCACTCATTCATTGCAGCCATAGCTCGAGTTAGTTTAATCAACGGTAAATGAACTTTGCTATAGATTACTACTTGCTTATCGAAATTTAAAAAGTTGCTTGTTGCTCACTTAAATTTGAATAAAGTTATCCATTAATTATGTGTATCAGTTCCATAATTCTTATCGATAGCAAAGTTTAGTGAGTAACAAATAATTTTGTTTAAATTTAGTTGAGGAACGAGTAAATTTTTAAATTTCAGTGCGCAAGCAGTAATATATAGTGAAGTTCAGTGAATAACGAGTAATTTTCTAAAGATCAATGAGCAAGTAGTAACTATAGCAAAATTTAGTGGCCATTGATTAAATTAACTTGTCATAACTCAATCATGAACTTTAAAATTTTTGATAGGCGTATTAAAAAATTGTCCAAGAACTTGTATGGTATGAGAGAAGAATTTTATTTATTCATTTCTCATTGTAGGTATGATATAACTTTTCCTTTAATATCTTACCTGCATAAAATTTTGTAAAATGCATTGTTAAAAAATTAATAAAAATGATGAGTCGCATAAAATGCATGATTAAAAATGAGATTGAAAGAAATAAATTTGAAAAAGTAGGATCCTAAATCAACTCGTCTGAAAGTTCAAATTATTAAAGATGAAAATAGTATATTTGAAAGTTTATCATCCTATTTGATAAAAATTAAAATTAAAATTTTAATTTAAGACAAAATCAACAATTAATTTTAACCACATATTTTATTAACTTTTATCAAAATTTTAATAAAAATTACATTTTGATTTTAAATTTTAATATTTATTATTATTTTTTTTATCAAAATTTACTAAAATTTTGATTTTAAATTTTAATTCTCATCAAACATAGCCTCTATTTATTCTAAGAAATTTTCATCGAAGGCATCGATAAAGGGTTGCATCATTGAATTAATTATGAAATGAAACAACTGATAAGTGCATATTGTTGACCTTTTCTATGCATTTCTGACGCCAATCAATCTCGAATTTCACGCCATTGAAGCCACATAAATTTGGCCGACGAATGGAGATTGTGACTTTCGATTAAACGCAAGTTTGATATGAAATTTCAAATCGTAATAATTTATTATTATTTAATACTATGCAAGGAACACGAAATTCTAAATATATAGCCAATCAAAGGGATCCTGCTGAATTTGTCTTTAGCCATAAGATGTTGTCTCAACAAGCATGTGCTTAATCCTCGGGACCTGGAAGAGGGGGTACATGTCAAGTATCGACTTGGGATCCATCCCAACTGGTAAAGAACGAGACTCTTCAATACCGACAGCTCAGAGGTCGCAAGATTTATGGAATTTTTGAAAGGTACATTATCTTTTGGAATACAAGATTTATCCTGAAAGGCAAGAGTTTCCTTGGAAGATAAGTTGAAATATTGGTTTGACTCGCTCGACATTTCGACAGTTCAGTGAGTGGCTCTTGAACCCTGATCAATTTGGGACATAACCCGCGATTTACCTAATCTGTGTGATGAGGGATCGGATCGCAGACCCGAGGATTAGTCGCTGTAGGCGGACACCTGAGCATCAAGAAAAAAAAACATGTGCTTAGACAAATGACATTGCGCAACTTTGAACAAGTAATTTATTGGTCTCAAATATTCGACAAGTCTAGTCACCTCAAATACTCAACAAGTTTCAAGTTTATGTTTTATTTAAAATTTTATATTCACTCTCCTATTAAAATAGATAAAAATCAAGTAAAGCTATGATATCGCTCGAATTTGAATCTTAATTTAAGCTTGTTTACTGCTAGAACAACGCTCAAGTTCAAGCTCGACATTTACTTAAAAGTGAAGTTCTATTAAGTCCCCATTTAGCTTCAATTAAAATTATAATACATTTTTTTCTATTCTTTTTAATCACTTATTCTCCAGTAAAATAATATTACATGTAAATCGAAGATAAATCAAAGATTTTTCCTTTTTTTTCAACCACCAATTCTCTGAATAATCACTATTCCAAAAATTATAATATTAAATAATGGGTGCCAAACATGGGCACGTTGGAGAAAAATCTAGGATGATCAAACACGAGTTGGGATTCGAAATTTTCATGGATGATCACTCCAAATTTATACTCTTAAACATATTTGCTACGCAGTACTCGAATGAGCTACATTTTTTCATCCTTAATACCGTCTAATTATAGGTAATTCAATTTACTAACGTGTCTTAAAAATCCTTGTTATGATATTTTCGAGAAGAGCATGCAGGGATATTGGAAGGTAGTGTCACGGAGGTCTTGCTGATGAATATGGTAAATATTGCTTGCTTCTTTCACATTTGATCTGATTTAAGAGGGAATTGCATGTGAAATCCTTACCTTTCGGTATGGGAAACTCGAATGCTGAATCAAGTAATTATACAAAAATTTCTTACATTTTAAAGTATTTCTGCCCAAAATGTACTCCGTGAACATTTTACGAAAATTTTACTTGTCAATGCACCTAACGAACTTAATTAATTCTGAAGTTACTTTTTAATATAGTTGTCGTCAATAAAGTTATCCGTTAATAAATTTTGACTACAACAATAGAAATTAAATAATGTGTCCGGATAGACATAAGAATAAAAAATATAATCAATAGTTTGTCACCACGACATATTTGAGTGATTAATATTATTGCTTCATCGCCTTTTTACATAGACACCTCTAGTACCTATTCATCTTGTTCCAATTAGGTAAGGATTGTTATTTCTATTACTAATGTCAAGAATGCAAGGAGTTATATAATAGGTATATATATATACCTATTATCCTTATTGCAAAAGTTTAACATTATTTTTTTGGCTAAAGGGACCACTTCATGCCAAAATTGAAAACCTAAAATTACTTAAATACTTGTTTCACCTTTAATCTTTGATTTTTCTATCAAATTAATTATGTGATAATCTTTATAAAAGAGAAATGCTTGGTAAAGTTTAAAAATGATATTTTTTTAAAATTTTTTTTTTTACTCAAATGCCTTTGCGAGCCCTGGATCACAAGCTCGAATAGAATGCTTAGTTGTTTATATTCGAGCAGTCAGGATTTGACTTAAAAATCAGATCAACTTCTAAATTTAAGCACATATTGGACATGATTACAAAAGATAGAGAAACGATGACAAAAAAAATATCGCAAATAAACCCTAATTTTAAGATCATCTTTGCTTTGCTTTTGTGAGTCAACATCAATTAAAAGCTATGTGGTTCCTAGGATTTAATAACCTTCTTTATAGCCTTCAAATTAGGCTTACAATGTAGGTCCATATCAATAAGGTAAAAAAAAAAAAAGGTTGTTTAATTTGATGTGATAAGAGTTGAATAGTGCAACCGACCCGTATATTGTCAAAAACGTCCTTTCACAGAAAAATGGATCTTGGACACGTAAGGACTCGATATTAATTTCAGAAAATAACAAGTGAATTGGATACAATTTGTTTGTAAAAAGGGATCTATAGGAACCCGAATGCAAACTCGTCGTTTCAAAAACATAAGTTCTTGGGTTAAACGAGTAAAATGAATAATAATAATACTAATAATAATAATAAGAAGAAGAAGAAATCCAGCTTTTCGATCGTTGTTAACGTATTTACATTTTATTCGAACTTGTATAAAAACCGTAATAAATATTAAAAGACCCGATTTTGATTTGAAAAACAAATATCAATTCAACAATTTTATAATTCTTTTTTATTCCTTTTTGGTTGATTTTCTCATCGATTAAGTCTTGAATCAAATTACTCTGATTTTATATTTGTTTTATGATTACTCCGATTCTTCTTTGGTTAATATTTCGACGAGAAAAAAAGACTGTTTGTTTAAGTGTAGGACTAAAAGTTTGACAACTCGACTTACCTCTCCAGACAAGATGACTCATAGCACTCTTTGTCTTGAATTAAGGACCAAATTTGTCCAAGCCTCTTTGCTCGGGGGCCTAGACTAGTACATCACTATGCATTGTAGAATTAAATTGGGGTTTCACTCCACAATCAACCATTAAGAGGTTATTTGACCTAGACGTCCCAAAATGATAATGACCCTATAGAAGCGTTAGTCCATTAAAAATTCATAGGGGTACTAGGGTTATTATAGTCATATTATGCCATTATAAATATATTTCGAAAGCAATCAAAGATATGTTTGGAAACTCATACAATAACTAATAAAATTTATCGTCTATTTATAATTAGACATGTACCATCAATCATATCAAACAATTCAGCAGCGAATCTAGAAATGCGAGTGAGTTAGGATGAGCGTTAACCGTTGACCATCAACGACCGCAATACCTAGATTATTTATTAAAATTGAAAATAGTGTTTGGGACATGACCAAAACGAAGTCATTTTGGCTATGCCCGATTTTTTTTAATAAAAATAAAATGGTTGGCCCATAGGAAAATTGTTCACTAACTGCTCGAACAGTTGACAATTGGTTTGTCATGGGTTCAAGCCGAAGCCGCAGCCTCAGACGAGCGCACGCGGCTGCTCAACGATCACTCAATATATGTACTCATGTTTTTCGACGAACCCAACACAGGAGGGCAGTTGCCCTAGCTCTCCGAGTCCTGGCTCCGTCCCTATAAAACATTCCCTAATTGTTTCACATGGTCGACATTTGTATCAAGTTCAAAAATTTCACCATGTTAAGAATGCGTTTTTACATTTTAAATTTTATGATAAGTGTGTAAACAAATTAGATGACAATTTAAAACTAGGAAAAGACTTAATGGCAATTAATAGTGTAAAATTATTGTCTGAATCTTAAAGCACTTCACAGTGCAATTAAGTCTACATTATAATGGTCTAACGTACGACAAAATGTTTACTGCATACTAATATATATATTTTTTATTTATTTATTTATTATTATTATTATTTATTTATTTTTGGGAACGTGACGGCTATCAAGTCACCAACCCCAAATTAAAACTGAAACGTGTTGTATTTGAAACCAAGATTTAGTTACAATGCAATTGGACTATCTTAAAGACTCAATTATGATGGTCCTACTTCAATTTATTCTCACGTTACCATTAATAACGACAATTTATAAATCTAATTTATAATAAATTAGAAATTTGTAATATTTTTTTCGACAAGTGAAGATTTTTTTGTTATGAAATTGTGGACCTAAAATTGATTTTTAGATGTAATTTGGAATTGCTTAAATAAAATATAAAAATAATTTGGTGCACGATATCCATTGTTCTTGGATTTACAATTCATCTGTGAAAATATTTTGTTTTTCCGTGATGTAATGTATAAGATTTAATTTAAGTCCAATAACATAATATATTTGCTTAAACCTTCAAATCACTATTTCGTTTCTGCAAAGAAAGTGAACCTCTTAGCTCCCTCAACTACTTCAAATTTTGAAAATCACTTGATTTTTTTCAATTGGGAAAGGGGCAGTGGAGAAGAAGTTTGCCTCAAGAAAAAATATGAGCACAAACAAAAGGTGAAGCAGATAATTTACTACATAATATCGGATTTAGGGGGTCGTCATTAGACTTTTGACTCGCCATCATAAAAGAGAGAGAGAGAGAGATAGAGAGAGAGAGAGAGAGAGAGAGAGAGAGAGAGAGATGTTGGAGAATATATGTTGTGCAATTTTTCTTGTAAATCTTTTTCATCATAGTCAATTTGTAGTGGTGAAAGAGGATGTAGTATCACATTGAGGCAAACCTCTATAAATTTTGTGTGTTTTCATTTCTTTTTGCAAATTGATTGCTCTCGATATGATAGAATTATGGTTTCTAGTTCTCAATAAGGAAGTCCATAGAAGAGATTTTAGAAAAGTCTCAACATCGAATTCGGCCCCAAATATTGAGAAAATGAATAGAGGTTTCGTGAAAAATTCCAATAAAGGCAATGGTAAAAAGTAGAGGAATGGTAGAAGCAACTCCAAGTTTGTAAAGAATGTGGAATGTTGGAACCGTGGCAAGATTTGTCACATGAATAAGAATCACAGAGCATTGAAAATGAAGGAAGAAAAGAATAATGACACTACAAATTCAGTGACTGAAAAGTTACAAGATGTTTTACTCTTGTTGACTGACAATTCTATTCGTTCTTGGGTGGTAGATTCAGGAGTTTCTTTTCACACCACTGCACATCGTGAGATTATGAAAAACTATGTTGTTGAAAATTATGGAAAGGTGTATCTTGCTGATGGAGAACCTATGAATATTGTAGGTATCTATGATGTCAGTTTGAGGATGTCAAACGGATTTGTATGAAAGATTCATAAAGTGAAACATTTATCTAAACTGATGCATAATTTGATCTCGGTTGGGCTACTTGATGTGAACGATATAATGTGACTTTAGGTGCTGGTATTTGGAAAGTCGCTAAGGGAGTCACAGTTATTGCATGAGGAAGTGAATTTGGAATTCTTTACATTACTTTCAATTATAAAGACATGGTTTCAGTTTCTGATTTAAATGTTAATTTTACTTTGTGGCACCGTAGGCATGGAACACATGAATGAGAAAGAAGCGAAAGTGTTTCAGTCTAAAGGGAAGATATTGGAGATGAAATTTGTTGAACACAATTTGTGTGAAAGCTGCATTTTCAACAAGCAGAAAATGGTTAGTTTCTCTAAAATTGGAAGGGAGCCAAAAGCTACAAAATTGTAGTTGATTTATACGGATGAATGGAGACTTTCAATTGTTACTTCCCATGGAGGGTCTAATTATTATGTGACATTTATTGATGACTCAAACAGGAATGTATAGGTTTATTTTATGAAGAATAAATATGATTTATTGATACCTTCAAGAGATGAAAAGCCATGGTTGAAAATGAAATAGATTTGAAGGTAAAGTATTTGCAGTCAAATAATAAGGGAGAATATGTAGATCATGATTTCAATAAGTGCTGTGCAGATAATTGAATCAAGATGAAGAAGAATATACTAGTAATACTTTAACAAAATGATGTGGCTGATAGAATGAATATGACTTTAAACGAGCGCTCTAAAAGCAAGAGATTGCATGCTGGATTACCAGAGATGTTCTGGGCTAAAACTATTAGTTGTGCAGTTTATGTGATATGCAAAAATCCTTCAACACCATTGAACTTCATAATACCAGAAGAGGTTTGAAGTGATAAGCCTTATGCATTTGAAAGTGTTTGGTTATGTTCCATATATTCATATTCATTCTACTGCGAGAAACAAGCTTGATGCTAAATTAAAAACGTGTTTCTTTATTGGGTATGATGATAATGAGTTTGTTATCCTTTTAGGATGATCAAACTTGGAAGATTATCATGAACAAGGATGTGATCTTCAATGAAAATATCATGTATAAAGACAAGTTAGGAACAGACCCTAAATGCACTAGTCCTGAAATTAAGAAGCTTGATGTAATCTCGTTGAAAGATCTTCCATTATTTGTAAAGATGAGAAAATATAGCCCCAAGAGTACATCAGAACACCCCATGTAACTTAACTTAGAAGATCCAGTAAACTAGTGACCTCCATGGGGACTCTTCAACTTTGTATTATATTCTATTGACTAATAGAGGTGAACCATAAAGTTATAGTGAAGTTGTACAAGTTGATGAATCAATCAAGTAGGAGATAGACATGAAGAATGAGATTGCCTCATTGTTGTCCAATCAGAAATGCCAATTGATAGAGTTACCAAAAGGAAAAAGGGTTTTACAAAAATAAATCAGTTTATCGATTAAAGGAAGAAAATGATGGCAACAAATGATGTAAAGCAATGTGGGTTGTAAAGGATTTTTAACAGAAAGAATGCATTGACTACATTGAAATTTTCTCTCCTATTAAATTAATCCAGTTAGAGCAGTACTTGATCGATGATAAAGGAAAACTTTCACCTAGAACAATTGGATATAAAGACAGTCTTTATTCAAGGTGATGAAGTATATTTTACAA
>CAIGRB010170418.1:54311-81246 GCA_903798255.1 Fraxinus quadrangulata | reverse complement strand
ATAGACATATTTGGATCACATAACATGTAATTTTCATGCTACACTTCCATGATTGATCTATGTCATTTGGTTGTATGGGTGTATGTGACCATTGATGAATTTAGTCACGCTAAATATGACGAAAATCGCTTTGATCCTATATCAATATGACTGATGGACGAGATTGTTTGGTAATACCCATAATAATGATAGCAAAATGTTGAGCTCATAAGGTTGTGCACATTTGTAAGATTACACGTATGGCCCAGTGGGTGATTGTTGGATATTTTCAACATATATGGGGCCGCACGTTGTATATTAAAATGTGTGGTGCTATCATTTAAAAGATATTAGTCAATTAAAGTGATCCGTTAAAGATGTATTATGACTAATAGGTATTAGAATTCATGGAATTATAGTGTAGAGACCGGAGTGTTGTTTTAAATTGATGAGGGGCCAATTTGAAGCAATTGAAAGATAGTGACTATTGAGTTACTGCTATTATTTATATGGTTATGTTCCACAATTGTTGGTATTCTAGAGAATCTCTACATCCCATCAATAGAGAGGAAATCAAAGATGAAGACCACCAATCAATTGGAATATCATAACTCATTCAAGCCAACAATTAAACAATATGGATCAAGGTATGTTTATGATTCCGCTATTTTGTTATTTTCTCTAGTTTCAACATGGAGTATGATTTTTTTTATTTAGGATTTGAAAGGATTTCATCAATGAATCTATAATCCTTAAAGTTTAAATTAATCTATCACTAAGAACACCATGAAAACAGACCACCTCCTTGAAAAATAAAAGAGCAACATCATCTGACGTCTTCTTGCAAGAAATAAAGTAAACCATCTTCGAGAATCGAACAAAATCGAACAATATTCACGTTGAGTCCGAGGGAGTCCAAGAACAAAGTCCACGGTCAAATCTTGCTTAGGTCTATATAATTAAGCCTCTATAAATGCTCGTTCTATAGTTATAACACTTATTTTTGGGATTCAGCTTTATCCTAAGGTCCCAAACACCTGAAAAATCGTAATAGAATATTTGTTTCTCCATGGTCTTTTATTTGCCTTTTTTTAGTATATTTATGGTCAATTTTCCATTCTGGTTCAATTGTGTGAATAACCTTTTTCTTTTTGGTACATTAGGCAGTGAATGTCATCTCATCAATTTATGTTGATTTGGGTTCGGTCCAAATGGATTGGGTTGGTTTGGCAACCACTAAAATGGTGCACTTTCGCGTAAAAATTGTGAAATTTTCGCACAATCTTTTTAGTCATCTCCAACTCGTTGTAGCAAATGAACAATGTTGACTTTATTTTCTTATATTTTTAATTATTAAGAATTAATCTATTTCAAAAATTATTTAAGTACAAATTATATTACTGCTTAAATTACTAAATTATATTTAATTAGCTAAAATATTGTATTTATTAATAAATTAAAAAATAATTACACTTATACCATCATTTAAAAATGTTATATTTAACATCACAATATAAAAAATTACATATTATTTGATTACAATTTACTTTAAATGTTTACAAAAACAATGATAATCAGATTAAAAAATACATAAATAAAGTTAAATCATTAAATAATAAAGGGACATAATAGGAAATTAAACTTGCTGTAGTATAAAATGTAGGCAAGGGCGGAGGGGCGCTCTAAAAATTGCACCAAATGAACAATATTGCACAAAATTTAGCATAACGATATGAAGTTCGGTTGGAGGGGATTCTCACATCAATTAGGCATAAAATGTCAATTTGGTGTAAGGGTTGAAGATGCACTTAGCTCAAAGGGAAGCCAATTTCGAATTACAAGTTTTTAGCTCAAGTTAGCCCAATCTTGAGTCAACAAGAAAAAAAATGTGCTTATTAGTAACTTTTTAGAAAGGACATAGGTGGGGACAACGAAATGTATAAATAATAATGAGTGATAAATGTGTAATTGAATTAAAGTTTGACTTTGATTGAATAATTAATCCCTGTTTGGTACACATTAAATTTATTATTTTTATTTTTCTACTCATTTTCAATCACGTATTTTTTAATAAAATAATATTTTCCATCACATCAATAACTTTTCCTTCTTTTTCAACAACACATTCTCAATCAATCTACTATTCTAAAATATATTCTTTCAAAGTAATATAACTCAAACACACCCTTAAAATAATTTTTAATTTATTAACGAAGACAAAAGTACTCTATATTAAAGTAAGTTATGACTTACTTTTTACAGAAATCAAGTTCTAATAGGGAAGAAATAGTCTAAAATCACAATTTCACGTTGGTTTAGTTAAAAAAATGATAAAAATCTAAGTTAAAGTCAATAGAACTTAACCACATATTTGAACCAAAACATGGGTTAAAAAGTAAAATTGACTTTTTTTTTTTAAAGAATGGCCGAACGGGTTATTATTCAATTAGATGGTTTATTTTCACATTTATCTTATAGAGCATCTCTAATGTTAATATGGATTGTCTAAAAAAATTTCACATAAGCAAAAATGGATAACGTATGCAAGAAGTCCTTTCCAATGCAATTTAAGTGGATTCTAGCAAGAAAAAATAAACATTTGAAGAGGTCTGTCCAGAGGTAGAGATTCAATTTGACATAATAAGTTTGCAAAATTTAAATTCTCTATCTCGTTTCTTTTTTCTTTTTTTCTCATGTTTGTTATTTTATCTCCTATTAAACAAATTTGAGTTCTTGACAGAATTTATTGAAGATGAAATTTGAACTTGGTCATTTATTCATTCATTAGAAATTAATTTCACATAGACTAAGGGCTTGTTTGTCTCCCATTTTAGGAGAAGAAATAGAGTTTTGAATAGTATTTTTTAGAGAATGTATGGTTAAAAAGTAAAGTAATTTTATTTGTTTGTGTGTAGAATATTTTATTGAGTGAATATGTAGTGGAGATTGTTTACTGTAGTAAACAATGTTTGATAAAATGGATGACAAACATGAGCTAAAAGTTCCCGTTTGAGCTCTGTTTTAATTTAATATAATTTTCAATTTCTTGATTTTCAACCACGCATTTTTCAATAAAATAATATTACATAATCCAAAACTTTTTCTTTTTTTTTAAATACTTTTTAACTATATTTTCTTCAAAAAATTACTATTTCAGAATACATTTTTCTCAAATTTTCATTAAATTGGAGCCCAAAACAACAACAAAGTCTTTTTAATTGTCTATCACCTACTGTACTACACGGAATGCATTCGAAATGATGTAACATTTATAGCTCTAATATAAATAAAGAGTTGCATAGCTGCTACAAAATAACAGTTCGATAGAATATACATAAATATTTTGATAGAATATAAAATTATGGAAATGAAAAAGAAACAATCCCTATGAAAATGCGAAATAAATTTTAACTTTTTGAGTCAAAATTTAAAAGGGAAAAATTGCAGCATTAGTTAACAACCTAAAATCTTTGTTGCAACTGGATTTCTAAATTATGTTTCTTGACATTTTGTCTCCAAATCAAATTTTTATCCTTATCCGTAAAACGGCAAATATTTTATTGAAGAACGGGTATACCCATATTTCTAATAAAATAAAAAAGAAAAAGAAACAAAAGAAGAAAATGAACCATTCTTTTGCAAAATCATCCCCCATTCCCGCCCCCACATTCGTTGTGGGTGTAATCCATCGTTGAAGATCAACAATGCTACAAAATTGATAGGGAGACGAAATTGTGACAAAAGCTATTGGTCTAGGGACCAATGCTTCAATTTTTAAATCATTAGATAGGTAATGGTTTTAAGTTGAAAATGGTTAAAGTGAAATCAAATAATAAGTTAATAAAATCAGCCCCATGAGAATAATCAAACAAAAAGCACATCATAATTATGAGCATTAAAATTTGTATACTTGAGCATTGTATAACTGCAATTAAACCCCTATTAGGTCTATCTATTTAGCACATTTTTAGCAAATTTTGATAAATTTAATTTTAAAATTTTCAATTAAAAAAACCGGGGCTTAAAAAAGCAACCATTTGTGCGGACCGATTATGATATCTTTATGGATTGTGCTACAAGTACATAAGGGGCACCACGTGTCCATTCTGGACACCATTATGTGCCTCATATGTACAAGAAGTATAATCCTGTCTTTATTATTCCTCCAAATACCACATATACCCCCTCAATAAGCATGTTTAAAGACCGAAATGCCACTCCAGTAAATTCACAAGTTGTACGAAGCATACTTGTATCCGTATTTCCCACAATTGAAATTCAATCAAGGACAAATTCGACTTTACAGCAAAAAGTCATAAATTCATAAATTGATGGGAAATTTTCATTATCTTCTATTTGACAACCATTATCTGAAAAATCTTTTTTCTACTTACTCATTTCCAATCACTATTTCACACAATAAAATAATTTACACGTAAAATCAATTTTTTTCATACATTTTCACTATACATTCTCCTAAAAATTACTATTCAAAATATTGTTTTTTTCAAAATAATGAACATCAAACTCGGGCTTAATAAGACAACAATTAATCCAAAATCTCATGTTGAAGCTTTGGGTTGAGCTGTCTATTTGTATTGTTAGTAATGATTAACTTGAATTAATTTTCAACTTCAATTTACTAATAGATATTAGTGAATCAAAATCCCCATGATTAAGGCGCTCGCTCGCTTACCATGTGGCATGTGCTTAGCATTTGCCATTTTAAATATATTCTAACGTTACCATTACCAGGATTAGACGCCCATTGTTTTGTTTTCGTACTAGGTTGTTTCTCACCTAAAATATTATTATTATTATTGTTAAATCAAATAATTATAAACAAAAGAAATGAACAAAACTCCAAAAAAAAAAATAAATAAATAAAAATAGAACCATGCATGCTACATGTACATAAAGGCTGACACAATAGTTTATACTCGGGCGAGTTGACAGATTTTAACATATTGATATTGACAATATATTTTCCAATTAGTTGTAAGATTTTTGACACATAAGGTTGTCAATCAAAGTGTACACTTTGTGTGTACAAATAATTTAATCCAATAATATATATTCTCACTCTACAAGTCGGCACTTCTGATCGGCAATCTAAATCAAATGGTGGAATCGTTTTATACCAGATAAAAAAAAAAATCAACCGGACTATCAATCTCGACAAAAAGGCCTCACAAAAAAAGAGAAATACCCGAAAGTCTAGAGCAATCCAATCAAAGATAGCCGATGAAACATGCTTCTACTCTCCGGCTTGTTTGGGGAGAGAAACACTAGCCGATCTTCCAGTAAAAACGACGATAAATTTCGTCACTTAGATCTCTTCTTTAATATTATGAAATTATTAATAATTTTACGTGTCAAATATGTCGTTAAATGTGCAATTATTCTCTATCATGTGTTGACATTACCATAAGGATGAAATAAAGTTATAAAAAAATATTAAAAGGCACTTAAAAGAAAAAAAAAAAGGTTATCCTGTAAAAGATTCTTCTCTAAGCGCAATTAATTTTTTGATGTTAAGATTATTAAATCTGAGTGCGAAAGAAATTTTTTTTTTAGAAAAGTAATAATTATTAATTTTCAAACGAAATTAACTTATTTAATTGAAGAAGATCGAACATTGACATTAAGATGCTACATTTATTAGTTAAATTTTCCTCTTATTTTGCGAGTTTACACATACTTTTTAAGAAAAAATAATGGACCGTCACCGACCTCGATTAGCACTCTATTCTGCAATTACACTGTAGATCTATTTGTTTGCATGTGCTAAATATTATACATGTCTAAAATAAATTTATTAACCTCACTCCTAGGTTGACCATTTAATTATTTAATCTGACTTTTGACACTAAATGGATCGAGTCTTCCTAATTTACAAGTGATTTGAGAATTTTGAGGTAGTTTCTACTACAAAATGTTCTAATAAGAATATGTATATTACATTAAAATCTTAACTCAAAAAATGAATTTTAACAAATAATTTTCAAGAGTGATTTTGCTAATTCCTCAACTTATTATAGGTGCGAAGATCGATCATCAAATATGTGGTTTGATTAATTATTGTCGAAATTAGCTTGCCACTAGTGTGATGCTTCACCTGAACCTACAAAATTTAACACACTATTCGGTTTAGATTAAAATCAGATTTTTAATAGATTTTGATAAAAGTTTATGGAAGTGTATTTAAAAAGTTGGGTGAGTCCTATGAAATATGTAGTTAAAAATTTATTATTAATTTTGACTTTTCTAATTGAATCAAACAAGGACTGAGTATGCTTCAACTCAAAATTCTTGTCGAACTTGAAAGTTTTTTATAACAAATACGTAGAAGAGAAGCTAGTTAAAAAAAAAAACTATTTTAACCGTTCAAAAATCCTCGATAATACATTTAATTTAAGCATTGTGAGATGTTCACGATTTAAAACTTGCGGAATTATTGGTGAAGCTTAAATACCCTATCCTCCACATGGAGCAAGTTGATTAGGGCATTTTTTTTCTCGCATCCCAAAGAAGGCTCAAATCTTAGTATAAACCTAGTACTTGGAACTAAACATGTGTATCTGCACTCCTATTTCTTCCATCTTCTATGCTCCCTAACATCCCAAACCCTTCGACCCTCCCCCAACACCCGCCTCCATCCCCTCGTTCTCGTTCTTACACATCTTCTTTTTATTTCTCGTGCTCTTGATACCAGTAAGCTGTTTTTTTTTTCCTTGTTATTGTGTAGCTGTGTTTTCTTGGATATATTTCTGGGTATTTTATAGCTCCATCTTGAAAATAAGGTATATTTTCTTGACTTCAATTGATCACAGGAATCTTGTGTTTCACTGATCAGATCTTTTATGCTTCTGTTGTGTTCACAAAGTAGATTTTGATGTCTGATGACGACAGCATAAGATCTCCTGCTAGATTCTTTTGAAGAGCCCACCTTAAAAATCTGTACAGACAAAACACAAATCCATAATTTCTGTGGTCTATAATTGTTTTATAACTGGATGTTTAATTTTTTTTTTTTGTCTTTTTTGTATAAATGAATTGATTTCAGTCTAAAATGTATTAGGGTTTCTGCTATATAAGTATTCAGCTTTGCAATATGATTTTCCTCTCCACCATCACATTTTTTTTTTCCTGGGTTCATCTCGCCTTAGTCAAATAATCCCTCCTTTATATTTACGATTCAAAAGTGTATTTTTTTCTTTTTCTTTTGAAAATTTTTCTTTGTTATTGCATTTTCAGTTGTGTCCTGGCTCAGTGTCTTGAACCAATCTGCAACAAATTGATCGTGAGTCGTTTCTTGCAAATGCAGCGTCATCAAGATTCACATGCAGTGCTAAGTATTGCAATGTGCAGTGAGAATCTTGATGATGCTGCATTAGCAATTACCGACTATTAGTTTTCTCTTCTTGGTGGTTCCTTCCGGTGGTAAGTCTCTCTCTCTCTCCATCTCTTGTGTAGGTAGAAGAGTAAGCTAGACACGAGGTAGATTGTAAGAAAATGATTCCTTAAAGTCTTCCTCTTGATTCCTCAAACAATCAGAATTCTATCGCAAGTTGGAGCCCCTTTTTTGCTGGTTTGATCAACTATTTTCTGGTGGAATCTTCAACCAAAAGGAGCCTTAGTTAGTTAGGTAGTTAATAACTAACTTTGATACCCGTTTGTGCCTATAAATACTTGTATTAGGACTGAAGAAAGAGGGTAACTCGAGAATGAGAAAGTGAGATGAAATAGAGTGGTGAAACTCTTGTAAATCTAGCAAATCTTTCTGATGATTTCTGGTTAAGTAAATCATGTAAAGTCTTGATGATTTCTGATAGAAAATCATGTTAAGTCTTGAATGAATAAAGACTGAGGAAGATCATTCTTCCTGTTCAAAATCTGTCCTGTGTTCTTTTTTCTTGCTGCTGCTTTCTGTATTTTTCTGCTGTGTAGCATCTGTTCTGCTGGTTTTCTTCTATCTGTTTGCCTTCTCCATGCAAAGTCTGCAGGTGCAATATGTGCTCCCCTAAATTTTGTATTGATTTCAGAGTGTAAGGTAGTCATTCAGCCCCAACATAGATAATGAGTTTTTATAAAAGGGATTCTACTATTTACCTTGTAGGTTAAGTCGCTCAAGCCTAGTCACTGCAACCCCCTTTGTGAGGAGGCACCATTTCTCCCAAAGTTACAGGGATGTTTTGTCGAGTTCCCTACAGAGAGTTGCCGCGCATTCCTAGGTATTGCCTACCTAACCACATGTGTCAGTTTCATGTATGTGTACACTATTGACAAACTATTGATAGGAGGCCCACGAGCACTTCTTCAGATTTCGAAAAGGAAGAGTAAAACTTACCGATTTTAACGCCCGAACCATGATATGAAATAAGTCAATAAAGAAAAAATCCCATTTCTAAAATTAGAAACCTAGCGGTAAATGCGCAATATGTGCCTCACCCGAGGCAAGATCTTATTATTGTATAGTCTCTCGTTAGACAACCACTATGTCTATATCATTTCTCATAGAAAGTGCGTATACACTTAACAAAACGACTTCTTCTTTGAAGAGTAAAGAGGCTCAATTCTAATCGATTAGGTGTATTGTGTCGGTTCTTTTGAGTAATATATCTGGAAATGCCCCTTAAAACCTTCTTAACACCATTTCGGACACAACTGGTATATTCCAAAATCACCGATACTCGCGCATCTTTCCCCTTGGGCATGGACCTCCTTTAGATTTTTGATTTACTCAATTCTTTTATTTTCGATATGAATTACTCTATTCCAAATCATGCACGCAGCCATTATTAAGAGACATCCCGGTATATATATATATATTTAATTTTGTTGTTAATTTAGATTTAAATTTAGGTTTTTAAAAAAGAATTCGTTTTTGTCGAAACATCTACAAGAGTTGGCTTAGAACCATTCAAATATATATATATCTAGTTCGACTCCTCTTTTCAAATCAATAATTAATCCATTTTTCGGGAATCCCATTTTTTGTAAATTCTTTTCCCCCTTTCACTTTCTTTATCATTATTCCACCTGAATACAATCTAAATGAGCAAATTAATTCGGGCGAATTATTGCATATGCATAGAAGTATCATTATTTGATTGATCTAAGTTCATGCAATTTATTATTTACAATGATTTTTCATATTATCAAATATTTGAACAATAAAAATAGATTGCGAGTTCCTGATCGAATTGATAAGGTCATGTAGGAACAATGTTCAAGTCTATCGGTCTGTTAGAATGCATCAACTGCACACATCACTGCACTTCCACTTGACACATATCGTAATGATAAACGGCTCGTCGAAAAAAAAAAGTAGATAACACGAGGTACTCTATCAATTTTGCAATTCTCTTTGCATCCTCCGTCTTATCGCGACTGCTATTGCTTCTTCTCCGGGAAAAGAAGTTCATGACCCATGGGCCTTCTACCTCCACGCAGCATTGCTCCGTCAAGCTTTTACCCATTGCGGAAAATTCCTCACTGCTACCTCCCGTAGAAGTCTGGGCCGCGTCTCAGTCCTAGTGTGGCTGATCATCTTCTCGGACCAGCTACTGATCATTTCCTTGGTAAGCTATTGTCTCACCAATTAGCTAATCAGACAACACAACTAGCTTCAATCTTTTCCTCTTGGGATATCTGATTGAATTTGAGTCTCATATCTGCCGAGAAAAAGAAGATCTCTACAAATACCAATCCGAATAAGTGATGTAATATCGTCGTTTCCTGATGAATTATATGTGATTATTTTGATAAATACCTAGATTTTGATCTTCTTCATCAAATTAGTATTTTCATACAAAGAGAAAATAAAACGTTCTCTAATGGTGGAATTATTATTACCCACAAGCATTTGTCTATGTTGTATACTAGATTACAATCAATGAATAATATATTTAGCCACAAACATGTGGTCATGTGCATATGCAAGGTTTCTTGAAATTTAATACAATTTTTCAAAAATGACTTCAATTCACACAATTATGTTCCTTAATTATGCGTGATCCTAATAGTTAGGAACTAAAATCATAATAATACGAGTTTTGCAGTTCAATTAATATAGGTTTTATTCTGATAATAATTAGAGGTTTGAGGAGGATTGAAGAATTTTGTGTACATGATAAATGAGTGTGTAAATATAATGCAGCTATGGAGCAAGTTGTGTGGTGGAGGGATGGTGGCGTTGGGCCCCGGTTCTTACAGACGGAAATTCTATGGAAAAGGCAATTATTTTCCATCATCTTAGGTGAAAGAACATATCGACATATTTAGTACATACTTTGCTCATAGAAATGTCCAACAGCAAAGTGTCTCAAGTGTCAAGATCATAATAATCCACAGAGTGAAACTGGTATTATCAAGCAGACTCTGTTGATTTCCACTCAAAATGTCAAGGAAGATTAGTTAATTTCCTAGAAAGTTAAATTTTTAAACTAGATAGTTCGAGGCCAGATTCCACAAAGTGAAGTGTTAGGTTTTTGATGAAAATTTGAATTCAATAAGTTGGTGGTGAACGAGTTGAATTAACTTGAATAAGAAGAAAGAATAATAGAAGGGGAATAATAACTATGATCATAGACGATTACTAATAGATGTTATTTTTACCATATTTGGACCATCAAAAGTGTTTGGGAGTTAATTTTATGGAATTATTGCTTAACTTGATTAAATATCGATTTTTGTAGGATAAACTCGAGTTTGGATGATCTTTATAAAAAGAACTGAAAATGGGTCAAAGAACGGCGAAAAATGAAGAAATATAAAATTTGGAGGACAAAATTGTACTTTTTCATAAGGTGACTCGGATCAAGAATGGATGATTTAAGATTACATGGATTACATTATGAAGTATAAAAGATGAATGACTAAAATTTCATGAAGGAAGGACTCAAGTTGGAAGAAGGAAGAAATTCAGGGACCAAAGTGTAATGTAATAGAAATTGAGGCATGCGATATGCGTTGCGATTGAAATGCCTTCTTTGCCAGCAATGTGATCGCTGCCCATATGGGGGTGCAACTGCAAGGTATATTTTTCGAAAATGAACAATGCTACTGTTACAGAAAAAAATCTGTAAAAATAACAGAACACACACATGGGGTGGGCCCTATTTTTTATAATAATATTTTATTCACATGGGGCCCACCCCATGTGAGTATTCTGGTATTTTTACAAGTGAAATAGTTCTGTACAAGTGATTTAATTGTTCGAAAATATATGTACATAATATCTTGTAAAGGGAGAGTCAAATATCATTCATTGAAAATGAATTAGGAAGCACGATACAAGAAATCAATTATTCGAAGATTATATGACTTTTAGTCACTAAAACATAGATGAACCATTGATTAAAAAGTTCTAATACTTATTTCAAGACTTTGAATTTAGATGTTTGTTTATCTTAAAGATTATTATAGTTGTTAACAATTTACAATTGTGTAACTAACACTTGAATTGATATGTGATCTTTATTGTATTCTATAGAAATAATAAAGAATATAGCATGTTATAACAATTATTGTGAGGTTTGATACGAAATAGAGATATATCGTTATACCTTGTATAATTTAAATATGCATTCTTGTGTTTTAATGTATTCTTACTTACATCTTCATATATTTCATAGAGAGATAGAAAAGGTCAGGTGTGAAGATATGTTAAATTTTACTCAAAAGAGACTATTGAACAAAATATGAACGTTGATCAACACAAAAACAATTATTGTAAAATGGAGTAATAAATGGAAATTCAAATTCTTAGTGCTTGCTTTTAATCGACTTACAAACGCTTCTTAGTTGCTTAGTAGATTAGTTTAGATAATTAGTTACACAATGAACAATCAACAATCACAAAATGACTATTCGATTAGATTGAGTATTAATTTGATTTTTTATTGCTCTCTTTTAATTTTAAATTTATCTCGTCAAAATTACATTGCATCCCTTATTTTCAGGATCTTATATCCAAAGTTCGAGATACGATGATCTTACTCCACTTGATCCAAAAATGAAATGAACATTCAGTTTGAGCCGTAAAGAAACAGAACTGATAGATGTAGAGAAGCCTTCATCAAGATACTGGGGATACTTTAATTTGTCAGGCTTTTATTTTACGTGAGAAAATTGCTTGTTAATTATTTTCCTACTCCTCTCGTTAGCTTTAGATATCATCTAACAGTCTCTCCTAACTTATCCGTGCGTGCTTAACTAGGTTGACTAAGGATATTTTAACTCGACCCTGTTCAAGCATGGTAAATAGACGGAAGAAGTTCTTCCTCCAACTCTTTACTTTTTCTCCATCAAACGTCTATCTCATAAACTAATCCCTCTATCTTTTACACTGTTTAAACATGTAAACGAGGTATTAGAACGGAATTGTGAGAAATCAAACTCTTGTTTGACTCCCATTTTCTAAAACTCATTTTTCCTCAAACTCATTCGTAATCACATTTCATGGGACAAACAACTTTTCTATGATATATTTCAACTTTTCAAAATCTACTAAAAATCTAATTTTTAACTAAATCAATCAGTGGATAAATATGCAATGTGACAGCTCTATATATAATAAAAAGGACTGCAACATACATGTGACAATTATTTCTTAGTCGAATCAAATCATTGGCATGCATGGCATAGAGTTATGATACTCCTCCAATTTAGTGGTTTGAGGTGTCACCAACATGCATGTCTCCTCTCCCCCTGTAAGCTCTGTGCATGGGGTCCCATCCCTCGTGCTTTTCTTACCTGATCGGTTTAGGCTTCAAATTTGTTCTATAAAAACTTGCAATATAAAGGTTAATACTCTATTGATCTTCTGGAAAATTTTCTCACATCCAAATACATGTTCAATGGACAAAAATCCCACATTGACTAGGTCTAGTCCACCAAGTAAATTGGGCGAAACTCAAAAGTTCGGCCAATGACTTAATCTCACAGTATCGTAGTTGGAAATGATTTGACACTGACCATTTAATATCTAGAAAAAGTAGGGGAGATGCAAAATGATAGAATCATCGGTAATTTATGTCTCTCAGCTAGGAAAGTAGAGCACTGTATCCTTTGGGGGGATGAATCAGTGTGCTGGCTTCCCAATCATGTATTGGGTAAATATGCATATACAAATTAATTGGAGAAAAAAGGATACATCTGGCATCACAGCACATATTCAGAAATCAATTTTCATTCACTATACAGAAGAAAAATAAATAACGTCCCAACTTAGCTTATCGATGTGTGTGTAGTCTGTCTTTATGTGGGTATTATTTCTCTGGCTGATAGTAAACTTGCTGTCTGAGCAGTTGCAGGTTGCAATGGCAAACAAGAAAATGTGAAAAGGCCTTTCAGAAATGGCTTTTCATAAAAATCGTTAACATGGAGTCAAACTAACTACATTAAGAGTTATTCTTTGGACTTATTGTTTATCTTTTTGAAAGTTGCGTGGCTATAACAATGTACGGGCAGTACACACACATGCAGTACTGATAAAGATGATGATGATTTGAGCACTAAATTAAGATGATTACATAAGCACAAAAGCATGATCAATTAAGAAATCTGTATTCACACGCGCAGTATCCAATAAGAACGATCAATTAAGGAAATGATTTCACTTTGGTCCAAAAGCATCATTATCACAGCAGTGGTTGGGTGAAAATGAACTTTCAACCAAAGTGCATAATCATAATAAGACTACTCTTAACTCCAATTTTAGTACATCCACCAACCCTTATCCATTGTCTTCGTTGATCCACTGACGGATTACAAGATTAATATCATCCCTTCTCTTTCCAAATCCAACTCCAACTACATATATGCATATATGCAAATACATGGTATAGATGTGTATAGATGGACTCCCACGCATGAGCATGCACAATATCAACCAACACGTGTGGCAATAATATATAGGTGATTGCACTATGCCCGAGAGAAGCTTCTCTCCCATCCCTCTTTCATATCTTATCTAAACCACTCTCAACTCGTGGGGTCTCATTCCTTTTTTGAGAGAGGGGGTTATGTGATACGATTGTTTATTAGGAGTAAATCGTGCCATGCATGTTCGTACAATTTCGTATGAAGATTTTGCAATACCAAAAAGGAGAGAGAGGTGCAAACATGTAATTAAATGCACTTTAAATATCACACTCACACTTAGCTTGCTTCTTAGCTTTGCACCGTACCAACCATTTAATGTTCCCAAATATATATTTTTGCTCCTGTATATAAACAAACCTCTCCCTCCCTCCACTTCCACACCAGCAGAGCAATCCCTCTCTCTCTCTCTCTCTCTCTCTCTCTCTCTCTCTCTCTCTCTCTACCAACACACGCACTCGAGAGCCCACCCAGAAAAGATATATGGAGCTCTCAAAAGGGAAGTTCATGAATGCATTCACGAAAAAGTGGCAAAGAATAGGTGGTAGAGTCGTACCTTCTGGTGCCGGTGATAAGTGCTGCTGCCAGTGGTCTTCTTTGTGGCCTTCAATGAATGAAGACCAGATTGTTCCAACTGATGTCCCAAAGGGTCACCTGGTTGTGTATGTAGGCGAATACCACAAGAGGTTTGTAATCAAAATTACCTTGCTTAACCACCCACTCTTCAAGGCATTGCTTGATCAGGCTCAAGAACTGTATGAATTCGCTGCTGATCATTCAAAACTACATATACCCTGTGACGAGAATTTCTTCCTCACTGTTGTTCGATGTGCCAAATCCCCATTATATCAACATATACCAGTTTGCCTATGACTATATATTCATCCCCATCAGTCATTCTAATTAGTACTTTAACCCTTAATTAGGAAGACAACGTTATTATATAGTCATCACCTGTTTTACACATATATGTACCGATGTAATATAAATTCATAATCTAGATGTTTAAATCAAAATGTTATCCTCAAAGGAGTTCAAAATTCATTCTTTCATTTGTTCTCTTGATTATCTTCATCATAATGCTAAAGAGCATTTCTAGTTCCATCAAAAAAAAGTTTCACCTGTTGGGCAAGGTGATGCAGCAGTTAAAGGATCAAAAAAATGCAAACGTGAAGGAGTATTTTCTGGAATAATGCCTTCAATAATAATTCATATCCTAAATCAATATCAGTTGCTTGCTATTCAGCTTTTAAATTTGTCATTGAATATTTTTACTTGAGAGTTATTCCAGTAGATTGAGATTGTATTTGCCTTCTCTTGTTCCTTTTGTGACCTGCACCACCAGCTGAGGAAATAATACAATTTACCGAGCAATTCCAACAATGGCTTTAACTATCAATTCTGTGAAGCTTTTCTAAACACCACATTTTGAGTTATATTTTAGCCAGAAACAACAAACACCTCCCAAACAAAAGCCCACTTGTTGAATGGCATCAGATGAAGTTGAGGAAATACATTCTTCCGATCAACATTCCCACACCAAGAATCCAGCCAAAATCTGCTATGGCAATTTACCAGAATTTTTTTCTTTTTTGAAAATCCAAGACATACTCTACAACAAAATATCAGCCACCCTCTCAGTACAGTCACCTAAAGCAATTAACCACACTTTACAACATGATATTCAAATGAGACACAGTTTCAAAACATTGTAGAACCTTCCCGGTGAACTCAGCTTCACAAGGTATAAAAGTCATATTCACTGCAGCATCCAGTTTGATTAAAAAGTAAAAAATGCAGCTGAGAGTTTCCATAACTAACATTAAAAGCTAAGGAGATTAAGGACTAGCTTGTTGTGAACCCCCAGACCTACCAGGGACTAAAGGGTTCCCCATTCTCAATCACAGAAAACTTACGAGTACAGACATAGAACTGAATTACAATTTTTCCACATGAAGCTTACAAGACACTCATTCCACCACTCTTTCAACCTGGAATCAATCAATTTGTTGCCCAAAGAGACAGCTTCCAGTACCCACCTACCCCTCACAAAGGCATTCTACGAACTTGATATTAAACTTCCAAGTGCTTTTACAGCACCTTAGAAATGATACCGTATTCACAGCTCACCAAGCTTATAGGTCTAGCATTCCTAACATCAAAGGTATCATTTGTCTTAGGGTTCAAAACCACACACGAATTCATATTTGCATCAAAATACCTTTGTAATGAAAATCCTCCAGCACCAGCATGGCATCTCTTTTCATCATATCCCAACACTTAAAAGAAAGCCAAATCAAAGCCACCATGCCCTGGACACTTGAGATAAATTTGCAAAGATATTCCAGGGACAGGGTATGTCTAAATTCAATTTATTCTATAATCAGCTATGCATCTTCCTTGTAACATTGAGCTGCAGCCTTGGACCATATTTGGCTTGGGAAGTAAAAATTCCAAACTGCCGAAAAAGGTTCTTTTAAGGAGCATTTAAGCTAATTAGCCAAACATCCTCTTAATCAACAGTCTCCACTCTCCAGGAAAAGAAAAAGAAAAGAAAAATCAGCAGTGTATGGGTGATTAGCAACGTAACTTCAAATGATAAGAGGTATTGTGAGCAATTGAATCAGAGTCAAGAGGAGTAAGACATTACTTAGCCCGTTATAATGAATGCATGCCAATTTAGCACCAATCACTTCGCTACGAACATTCTAAATTAAAACTAATATACTTACTTGAAAATCAAATTAAGTTGGGGGTGAAACAACTGAAAAGTAACAAATTACCAAATCTTAGAATCTCACAAAGATAGGCAGCTACCTCCAACAGAATGTCAACATTAACCTCCACATCTTTCTGTTATAACTATTTAAAAGTGAGCTCCCTATCTTTCTATCAATGTCGCCTATAGATTTTAGGCAGTATAAAGAATGAATACTTAATCAGCTGGTTATAGCCCCAAGGAGGTGTCAACTTGTTAAATTGAGAAAAATTAGAGCTGGATTTTCTTTAAATTGTCCTCTCATTAAAATCAATGTACTACTCAGTACCCTAGTACTAACTTGCCCCCTAGGAGGACATAAAAATTCACATTCTGGAGCTTATATCAGAATGCGAGTAGAACTCGTGCTTTTCTGCTATAAATTACAGAACATTGTTCACACCAACATTTGACTGCTCATTTGTGTGAGTGGATACGACCTCCATGCCACAACTATCTTATTCAAAATCTTACTCAAACCTTCATTGTATGGATGAAAAAGAGCATCATTACAACAGGGATGCTGGGATTCGTTTTCTCATTTCGCACTTCATTTTAAAATGGTGCATGCAAAGCTTTTGATAACCATAAACTTAAATGGATTAAATTTTTTATAGATTAATTTGTACTCCCTAAAGGTGCTCTCAACCTAAGTTCCTTTCATAGTTGAAACTTTACTCTTGCTGGTGATTTTCTAAAAAAAATAATAATAATAATAAAATAAAATAAGCAGGAGATTAAAAAAAAAGTGCAACTGAGTGCAAAATTATAGCACATATGCACAGTCACTATCTGACTTCAAGCGTTTATGTATCAGGATCTGCTAGAAATTAATATTGTTATGACTCAGTTCATAGCTCAATCATGAAACACATGTTTATATTTACTTTTGGATAAGAGAGGCCATATGTCAACTGTTCCTTTGGTATAAAAATATTTCTCATGTTCTCGTAAATTTCTTTGTACAGTTAATCATTCAAGTTAGTTCTTAGAAACATGGACAACCAACAAGTGATCACGTGAATCAGCATGCTTGACGAATATTATAAGTGGGCGTTTGGAGGTAAAACACAAGTGAAACATCATCAGCTAGTACTCAAAAATGTGAACATCACAGTCTAAAGCTCCACAATCAATTTTTTCCTTTCCAAGGAAGTAAATGTCATTGCAAATTAACTGAAATACTTCCTTCTGGTGATTGTGTAAGCCTGTAACGACAAATAAATTCTGATGCAACAATTGTGTATCATAGTTGTGGCTCTTAAATCAGAGGTATATATTATGTATAACACCTGCACCTGAATTTCTGGTCAAATTATGAAAATTGAAAATTTATGGGCTCATTTGAGGGTTAATCCATCTTCTAGGACCTTGTAGCAAACTTAGTATAAATGTTAATTCCCACAAATTTTGCTCTTTGAAGAGGGGTTGAATGCTTAGTCAAACCCTTATATAGAAATCATTGATATATGTTTTTTGTGACATGCATGATTGACCAAACATAGAGTAATTTGTAGTGTGAATGCATGTGTATATAGAATGTAGTATTCACATGAGGAATGAGGGAGAGATTCTTGCTCATTTCACAAATTTCAAGGAACAATTTTTAATCCTATAATTAATAGTCTTTCCACCATCATGAATTTTTCTTAATGATGCATGCCTAGTCTTATCCTATTTAAGCTCCTCATTCACATTCACATGCTACCACTCACTATTATTTATTTTTTGTCCAAATAATATACACATATACACGCACATAACCGAGGTGGAAATTGTAAGAGGGATCAAGCAATTTTATTCGGTCTCTATTACTCTTTCTTTTAAATTTCATGGTAAGTACGCTACCTATGTTTGGATTATTATTATGTTTCAAGAAAATTATTATGGGTCTCATATAATACAATATGATTATGATTATATTAAGGAAACTGAAGTTTAGTAGCGCTACACATAAAAATTCTTACCACCTATGTTCGGTAAAATTCTTGTCTCCATTATGTTGATTATGATTATTATGCTCCTTTAAATTATACACGATAATAATTCATGGCGTACTTATGGGGATTTTATAAATCTCACTATATGATATTTCCCCTTTCAGGCAATTGATGGTTAGAAGCAATCAATGTGGAGATGGCAACGGGTTAAGATTAATAAATTATATTGTGTTTGAAATACAACTTTTAAGTTTCATTTTTTTTAAGACATTATTCAGAATATGTTTTACATCAATGCATTATTTTTTAATATTAAGATTTTGCAATTAATTATTGAAGTTAAAATCGTTTTTTTTTTTTTTTTTACTTAATGAGTAAAATTGTTTCTTGTCATTATTTAAGTCTCTATTAAAAAATCGAATTTTATTTAGTGACACTCGAAAAGTCAAGGATTCGGGTTGTCACAGTTGGTATCAAAGAAGGTAGCTTGAGGTAGTAAATGATTACGATTGTGAAATTCATTATCACTCAAGAAACGCAAATGTGATAGCTGATGCCTTGAGTCGTAAAACAGCAAGTCAATTAGCTATGTTGACTACGCAGGAACCACTATGGAAAGAATTTATGAATTGAATCTCGAGGTTGTCATCACTCAGCTAAGTGTGGTCGCTCGAGTAGTAGCTCTCTATCCGACCTACACTCCGTTAAAAGACAACAAAAGGGTGATCAATCTTTCGAGTGGAAGGATTTCACCATAGCTGAAGCTAAAACATTATATTATCAAGGACGGATGTGAGCACTGGATTTCGAGGAATTGAAAAGAGAGATTCTAGAGGAAGCTCACTCCTCTCCTTATTCAGTACAACCGAGAGGCACAAAGATGTACAAGGATTTGAAGGAAGTATTTTGGTGGGAAGGCATGAAGAGGGATATAGCTGAGTATGTCAAGAAATGTTTGGTATGTCAGCAAGTGAAGGCCGGAAACCAACGACCGTCAGGGTTACTTGAACCATTGGAAGTCCCAAAGTGGAAGTGGGAGCATGTAACTATGGATTTCGTGATTTGTTTTCCAAGGTCAGCAAGAGGTCACGATGATATTTGGGTCATAATGGATGGACTCACCAAATCGGCTCATTTCTTGCCCGTTCGGATGACGTTTACTATAGACCAGTTCGTGCAGTTATATGTGAATGAGATAGTAAGGTTACATGGTGTACCTGTTTCTATTGTATCGAATAGAGATCCAAGGTTCACATCGAACTTTTGGAAAAATCTACACGGAGCTATGGAAACTAAACTAAAGTTTAATACAGCATTCCATCCTCGGACGGATGGGCAGTCTGATCAGACAATTCAAACATTAGACGACATGCTTCGGACATGTATACTCGAGTTTCGGGGACAATGGGAGAAGCATCTACCATTAGTTGAGTTCTCATACAACAACAGTTACCGCACTTCAATTGACATGACACCATACGAGGCATTGTATGGTTGGGAGAAAGTGTAGATCACCAGTCATTGGGATGAAGTTGATGAGCGAAAGATTTTAGGGCCAGAGATTATTGTGCAGATGGTGCATGCAATTGAGAAAATTCGCGCCAGCATGACATCGCCCATAATAGACAAAAGAGTCATGCATATAGAAAGAAAAAGGATTTGAAATTTTCAATTGGTGATAATGTATTCCTCAAAGTGGCACCAATGAAAGGAGTGCTACGTTTTGGGAAGAAAGGTAAGTCGTGACCAAAGTTTATTGGCCCATTGGAGATATTGCAACGTATCGGAAACGTCGCATATCAGTTAGCGTTACCTCCAGAACTTTCAGCTGTACATGACATCTTCCATGCGTCCATGCTTAGGAAGTACATCCCTGATCCGAGTCATGTGGTCAACCATCAGTCTATTGAATTACAATGATGTTTGAGCTATGAAGAAGTACCAATAAGAATTGTTAATCAAAAATTTCAAGCCCTCCGGAACAAAGTGATCCTGCTAGTGAAAGTACAGTGACGTAATCACTCAGTTGAAGAGACCACGTGGGAGCGAAAGGTGAAGATGTGGGCCAAGTACCCACAAATTGTCGATGAATTTCAAGGTAAATTTTGAGGACGAATTTATTTTTAGGAGGGTAGATTATAACACCTGCACCCGAATTTTTGGGTCTAATAATGAGAATTGAAAATTTAAGGGCTCATTTAAAGGTTAATCCATCTTCTAGGACCTTGTAGCAAACTTAATATAAATATTAATTCCCACAAATTTTGCTCTTTGAAGAAGGGTTGAATGCTTAGTCAAACCCTTATATAGAAATTCTTAATATATGTTTTTTGTCATATTCATGATTGACCAAACATCGGGTAATTTGTAGTGTGAATGCATGTGTATATATAATGTAGTATTCACGTGAGGAATTTGGGAGAGATTCTTGCTCATTTCACAAATTTCAAGGAACAATTTTCAATGCTAGAATTAATAGCATTTCCAGCATCATGGATTTTTCCTTAATGATGCATGTCTAGTCTGATCCTATTTGAGCCCCTCATTCACATTAACATTCACATGCTACCACTCACTATTTTTTTTAGTCCAAATAATATACACATATACAAGCACATAGCCAAGGTGGATATTGTAAGAGGGATCAAGCAATTTTATTTAATCTCTATTACTCTTTCTTTTAAATTGCACGGTAAGTACACTACCTATGTTTGGATTATTATTATTATATTTCAAGAAAATTATTATGGATCCCATGTGGTACAATATGATTATGATTATGTTAAGGGGACCGAAATTTAGTAGCGCTACACATAAGAATTCTTACCACACATGTTCGGTAAAATTCTTGTATCTCCATTATGTTGATTATGACTATTATGCTCCTTTAGGTTATACATGATAATAATTCATGGCGTACTTGATATTTCCCCTTTCAAGCAATTAATGATTTGAGATAGTCAACGTGGAGATGGTAACACGTTAGGATTAATAAATTATAGTGTTTGAAACATACAACTTTTAAATTTCATTTTTTTTAAGACATTATTTAGGTCATGTCTTATGTCAATGCATTATTCTTTAATATTAAGATTTCGCAATTAATTATTGAAGTTAAAACCGTTTTTTTTTTATAACTTAATGAGTAAAACCGTTTCTTATTACTATTTAAGTCCCTGTGAAAAAAAAATCAAATTTTATTTAATAACTCTCGAATAGTCAAGGATTCAGGTCATCACATTATGTCTACAAAAGCCTACTCACATGTGAGGTAAAACAATAGTTCTCCAAAAACAGTCTTATGAAGTAGCAAGAAAAATAAATTACATTCACTCTATAATACCAATATATAAACAAGATGCTGACAAGTAAATTGTTTACCTAGAGAAACACATTTTTCCATGGCATGAAAAACATTGGGTTCCAACACTGTTGCCAATATCTGGTCGAGATATACTACATATTTCCTCATTACAAAATTACATACAACGCATATCACCAAAAATGGCAGTGCTAAATCACATTTACGACAAAGCATCGAACAACAAAAGTGCCAAAACTTTACCACTATTTTAGTGTAGCAACTGAGCCAGTTACCATAGTGTTTGGCATGACAATTCGAGATGTGAAACCAAATCTTTGACCAATTTTCATGTAATACTATCTGACAATCTGAAGAAAGCCTTCCAATTCTCTACGCCCAAATGTCCTCCCAAGTGATGCATCATCCTTATGCCTTGCTGCAAAGTAAAAAATTAGCCAAGCTACCATAAAATAAACCTCCATCACAGACTGGAAAGCCAATGTGAAAAGGTCTCCAAAAATCCTCCTCAATATCCACCTCCCAGGTGATCCGCAAATTATTGCTTCCAACCACCTTATCTCAAAAGCTGGGCAAAACAATGCCGCCAACATATGACAACCTTCTTTTACAATCTCTCTCCCACCCCTCCTCGGGTCCACAATCACAACCCATGAATCCACCGCAAATATAAACCCCACCATCAAGTCACACAAGAACCATACCACAATAAACCCAGCACTTTCCCACTCGTGTCCTTTAACCCATGGAGCCACATTGGCAAAAGGCATAAATTTCATCCTCAAGAAAACCTTAAAAAACATGTATTGATCCTCAATTTCTCCAAAAAGGTAAATACCAATGAACTGAGCCAGTGCATCCCTCACAGCCCATTTCATGAGAATGAACCCCGAAAGCCTTTTGAGCCCCACACTCGAACCTTCCCATACTGTCCGGAAAAAAGACCTGTAATTCCCCAACAAGTGATCCACCACCTGAAGGAAAACAATTCCATGTACCCATGTGAAGGTAACTATAAATGCCAATACTACATATGCATAGGCTGCGGATAATATGCCCACTAAAAAGAAAAATGAAGTCACATCACCATGGCCCAGTTCAAGACCCTTTATCAGTAAAGGCAAATCGACCACTGTATTACCATCATCCAAATTGCTCCCCTTGACCTTTTTTTCCTCGTCTTCTTCAAGAAAGTTGTTGTCATTCGGAATTCTAGGTTTGAAACTGACAGCACCGGGGCGGATTGTTTGCGGTAAGGGGATTCCATGGTCGATGACGGGATGGGAGAAGCCAGAACTAGGGTTCAGGTTCGAAAGAATCAAGAAAGTCGCATTCAGAACAGGTTTTTTGGAAGGATGGAACAGGGAGCGGTCTAAATCAGAATCACCGGAGAAAAAATCGTCATCAAGGGTGCCAATACGAGAAAGGTGGAGGAACGCGCGGCGACGGCGGTGGCGGAGATGATTGGGTTGCTGATGTATTTGAGCAGTGGAGAAATCGAGGCGGGATAGGAGGGATTTTAAGGAGGAATCATGGTCGATGAAGGTGGAAAGGTAGTGAGAGGTGCTGTGGACGTTGGAGCGAAATGTCAGGAGGATGCAGGAGAGGAAGAGGAAGGTGAGGAAGTTGGAGAAGAAGATGGAGGTGCTCTGTTTGAGAATTTGGGCGGTGGTGGTGTGGTGAATGATGGGAGATCGCGGCGGCGACTGCGGTTCTGGGTGTTGATCGTGGTGGTTCATGGTGGTGGTAAATTTTCTGCCACGAATTGGGGATGATTTTAACGAATTGGGGTTTGGGTGATGATTTAACGAATATTTGTTAAATTGGGAATTATTTTTGGAAAGGATTAGGGCTGGGAAGATTGGGATCTCAGAGCGTTGTGTTTCCCGTTGGAAATGAAAAAAACAAAAATAAAAAATGATTTAATTATTTATTAATTTTATGAGATTATCTTATTAAAATATTGGGATTAAATGTTTTCATTTTTTTTCAGAACATAAATATTTTTTTCTCCTTTTTTTTCAGCTTTATTAATTTTTATCAAAATTTATTAAAAACTCTGTCAAAGAACCACAAAATACTATTTTAGTAAAAATAAGGATCGACGACAATTTAAGAATTAACTTGAATTTAAGGGTGTCTTGTTTTCTTCTTTTTAGGTTAAATACTTATCTTCAATTATGAAAATAATTAAAGTGGCATAATAAAGGTTCTAAAAGTCCAACTGATCGTGCAAGAAGTTCAAATGCAAGTTCAGCTCACGGGCATTGACTAACTTAGTGAAGCCCACCTTGTCCAATCTCGCCAGCAGAAAGGACATTTTGGAGGTTGGAAAGATTGAATAATGCTAAAATGTACACTCAAAATTTAGCCCCCGTTTGAGCCCCCATTAAATTATATTTCATTCTATTAATTTTTTTTCTTTCTTCATCTTAACCATATATTTATCAAATAAAATAATATTATACAAAAATCTAAAAAAATTTCACCACACATTCTCCCATCAATCACTATTCTACAAATTTCCAACTCCCAAAAATGGGGGCTAAACAGGGACTTAACAATTTTTTTTTCAAAAGAAATTGTTGGTGGGAAAGAGTGATTTTTTTAAAAGTTGTCCAATGTGATGTCACTATATGACATGCCGTAAAGAATAATATACTTATAGCATGATTGTTGAAGATTTGGGTAGTCGAAGAACTTCTAAAATTTGCCATTTTAATTGGAGGATTAATAACAGAAAACCCCATGTTTGAAATGTTTTGTTCGAAATATTCCTTACTGTCAAAATCCGTTAATTTAACTGTTAAAATTTTTAAAACATACCAAAATTTAAAAAGAATAATGGTAGTTTCAGCATCCAAACTTTATATTTTTTACAAATTGTACCCAATATTTTTAAAAGTGTCAACCACAATCTCAAATCTTTAAAGCTTTACTTTTTCCACCTCCACCGCTCTTCATCTTCTTCTCCAACACACTTCATCCTAACCTTTTGAATATCAAACTCATTCCTCTTCAATCTTCTTCCCCAACCCAGTAAATAAAAATTGAAAATCTAAAAACCAAAACCAAAGAACAAAAATCCTTAAAATAAAAGTCCAAGTGCATCATAAGCTTGCTGCAGGATCAATAATTGCTTCCGTTGAAATTCCCAACTTCCCATGGACATCATAAGCTTGCCTTTGGGATGGATAACTCAGCACTTGGTAAGCCTCGCCTAAAATCTGAAAATTTTGTGCTGCCGAAGGATCGTTTGGGTTTTTATCTGGATGAACCTGTCTAGCCTTGACATAATAAGCTTTTTTGATCTCGATCTCGATGGCCATGGGGCTCACACCCAAAACATCGTAGTATTCCGTCTCCTTCGCCATTGGATCTCAGAACTGTCCCCGACCCGAGTATCCCGATTATAAAATAACTATTTGAACCAAATTACGAGATGGTTTTTTCAATTCTGGAGTTTATGTCGTTTTCACTCGTGGAAACCCTTGGACTCTTAGACCCCAGTAGCCGTGTATTGGTGGGGCCTGCCTCGTCGGCTCTTACTCGAAAGCTTCTAACTAACGGGTCTATTTTGGGTGGGGATTTTTGTTTTTTGGTTTTGCTTTTTGGATTTTAGATTTTTATTTACTGGGTTGGGGAAGAAGATCGAAGACGAGTGGGTTAGATATTCAAAATGTTAGGATAAAGTGGGTTGGGAAAAGAAGGGGAGGTGTGGAGGTGGAAAATAAAGTTTTATAGATTTGGAATTGTGGGTAACATTTATAAAAATATTGGGTACAATTTCTAAGAAAATAGAAAGTTTAGATATTGAAACTACAATTATTCTTTTTTAATTTTAGTATGTTTTAATGTTTTTAACAATTAAATCAACAGATCTTGACGGCATGAGATATTTCAGGCAACAAATGTAAATTCCACATACTAGTTAGCTAATCTAATCATCAAGCCGTTGAGTGATTAGACGGGTTGTAACACTTGTAACAAGTTGGAAATATATTATACATGTTTCACCTTGAGATAGAGTCTTAAAGGATACAATATCAGGTCGCGGGGGTCGAGGGGACAACGCCTTCAAAAGGAAATTTTGATTTCCGTGTATATGTTGAAAAGTCATGTTTGTTGGAAGTTAACGATTTTTTTCTCCAACAGGCACACCCATTCATAAGCATAATGTATATTATATTAAAGCTAACATGATGAATTGAAACATCTTAATACTGAGAAAAAGAAAGCAAAGTGATTCTTGTAATAGCGTTGAGTGATATGATATGATAGCTAATGAAAATGAAGTTATGAGAAAACAATAAAAGAATCGTTCTATTAGCCAAAACAGGGTTGCCGCTACAAAAGAATTTGTATTTTGAAGATAGAAATGACATTGTTTTGCTATGGGTTTATCGTAAATTATTGTTAGTAATGTATAAATAAAAAAATTTTTTTTTTTTTTTATATATAGTGCTTCTCTTTTCACAGTCAATAATTGTGGATAAGAGGAAGTTCATAGTACCCTTTTGTTTTGAAGATACGTTGATGGACAGTGGATGACTAGGGAGAAGACAAGGATAAAAAATATTTCACAAATGTACAGGATGGATTGTCTCTTTTAATATAGTAGGGATAATTCATTCACAACATTTCAACTATGTAGTAAAATTTCATCCATTTTAAACAATAAATAACGAATTTGTCCTTTACTACAAATAAAGAAAAAAAAAACTAATAAAACAACAAAAAAAATTTTAAAAAATTATAATTTGAGTTTTATAATTTTAAAAAAGTATAAATAAATCTCACTCAAAACAATTATATGCATACTATGGGCTTGAGAGTTTCGATGTACTATTTATGAGCGATTTTTAAAGTATCGATTTTGAGTGTTTATACTAAGGACTTGAGAGTTTCGATGTACCGATTATGAGCGTTTTTTAAAGTATTGATTTTGAGTGTTTATAAGCGGGTCGATTTTAAGTGATTTTTAAAACTGTTCAACCTATAATTTGGAGTTTATTATTCATCGGTTTTTTAAATATATATATATATATA
>CAIGRB010170418.1:39270-51081 GCA_903798255.1 Fraxinus quadrangulata | reverse complement strand
CTTGTTCATTTCTTCATGTTCAATTGAATTCTCGCGCTCCCGAATCTCATTTCTTGTTCCGAGCTAAGTTTTGATTCTTTGCATTTTAGTCCCCGTCTTTCACCATTTTTGCTTCTTTTCTTCATTTCTTCGTTGAATAATGATTTCTTCCTACAAAACGCAATAAGACATAATTTAGGTCGTATTTTTGACGAAAGACAATAATATCATATCATTTCAAGCCTCGAATAAGTGTTAAAAATACACTTATCAAAAACAAATTTTATAACCAACTATGGAAAAAATTATCACTTTAATGGACAATTTTCATATAAAACAAAATCAAACGAACACAAAATTTAAAAAAAAAAATTGGACGGAAAATTATATCACTCTAACACACTTAATTTCTAATTCCCTACAAAACAATTTCTAGTCAATTACTTTCCCTGAAATTCATTTTCTTTTCACCTATTTTTCACCATTGCAATCAAACGGACCCTTAATATTATTTAACTAGATTTTAGTGTTATCTTATGTATTCATTATATTTAGAAGACACTGAAGTTAGATATAATTTTGACTAAAATCTAATTAGGGTATAATCTTTAACAAATAGCTATTGAGACTAAATTAACCCACAGTTTGACGATCATTTTTACAATATTATTTTTTTCCTCAAAATCATTTTCACTTGTACATTTTGTTAGGATGAGGTTCAACAAGATTATCTCAATAACAACAAAATAAGCATGAATAAACGAACAACGACAGTAAAGAAAAAATGAACTTCATTAAACGTGCCCTAAGGCAAAACCCAAAATACACCGGTGCTTCAGTCATCGAAGCAACCATCGTTCAAAATGGAACACTACCAAGGCAAGAATGACCAGATTTAGACACTAAGATCAGTAACAACTAAATATCACAGTATTTCATCATTCACTCAACAATCAATCGTTCACACAAGAACACAATACTCTAATAAAAAAGAAATCACTCAAAATTACAATATTTGAGAAAGTAACAAATCAAAAGAGAGTTTTGAGGTAAAACTCGAACGACGTAGAGAAGAGAAAATCGGATAGGGTGCACAGTTCCAACCTTAGAATGCTATTTAAATGAGTCACCAAAGATCTCTATCCATTGGTTATGGGGCTGACACTTGGCGACATCTGGAACATCCATTCAAAAGGTCGAAACACGACTTTGCACCATAATTTCAAGTTTCACAACCTCTTGTGAAATTATATCCCTTGTAAAGTGAAATATAGCATCAACATGTTTAGATCTGTTATGCAATACATGATTTCTATTTAAATGAATGTCAGATTGACTATCTAAATAAAGAACAACTTCTTTAACAAAACCAAATTCATTTAATAACCATTTTAAACCAAATTCCTTCTTTAATGACATATGTGGTAGCTTGTACTATGCCTCAGTGGATGACAATGCAACAATCTTTTGAAGATGAGATTTCTAGCTTATATAAGAATTGCACAGAGTGTACATGTAGGCTGAAGTAAATTTCATGTTATCCATATCACCAGCATAGTCCGAATCAGTAAATCATCTCAAAACAACACCTTCAGGTTGTTTCCTGAATTGTATTCCTAAATTAGAAGTACCCTTAATGTATCTTAGAAGCCATTTCATGGCTTCCCAATGTGTTTCACCAGGATTTGATATATATATATATATATATATATATATCTACTCAAAACACTAATAGAATATGCCAAATCTGGTCTGGAGCAAATCATAAGGTACATAACAGGCCCAATAGCATTAGAATATGGCACTCTAGCCATTCATTCAAATTATTCTTTAGATTTAGGACATTGTTCATTTGAAAGTTTAAAGTGATTAGCCAAAAGTAAACTCACACTTCTGGAATCAAACATAGCAAATTTATTTAGCAATTTCAGTATGTATGATTTTTGGTGAAGACTTAGTGTGCCTTCTCTCTTATTTCTCTTAATTTCAATACCTAAAATCTTTCTAACAAGACGTAAGTCCTTCATTTCAAATTCTAATTTTAATTTGTCTTTTATTTCTTCTATCTCTTTTATATCATGACTTACCAGCAGCATGTCATCCACATAAAGAAGTAGATAAAGTGAGTTTTCTCCACCATTTCCTCTACAATAAAGACACGTATCAAAGTTGTTTTTCTTAAAACTAAGTCCAAGTACAAAATCGTCAAATTTTTATACCATTGTCTTGAAATTTGTTTTAATCCATACAGAGATTTTTTAAGAAGGCAACTAAGTCAGCTTTCTGATATACTTCAAAGCCTTTAGGTTCTTTTATGTAAATAGTTTCATCTAAATCACAATTTAAAAAGGCTATTTTGACATCTTATTGATCTAATTCCCAATTAAATTGAGTGGCTAAAGCTAGATTAACCCTAACAATTGTGAATTTCACAAAAGCGAGAAGATTTCATTGAAATCAACTCCTTCTTTTTGGATAAAGCCATTTGGCACGAGTTTAGCTTTATATCTAATGTCATTCTTACTTTGTTCACCTCTTTTAATTTTGAAAATTCATTTACAATCAACAACATTTTTTCCTTCAGGTCTTTTGACCAAAACCCAAGTTTAATTTTTTTTAAGTGATTGCATTTCATCTTACATTACTGTAAACCAATTATTAGAGTCTTTACTATTTATAGTTTTCTCAAAAGACTCGGGCTCTTCTTCAATCATACTTTGATAGAACAACAAAGAAACATTTTCTTCAAACCTAACTGGAGGTCTTATTTGTCTTCTTTGCCTATTCCTAGCAAGTTGATAGTTATTTAAAGATTAATCAGCTTCTAAATCAGCTTCAGGTTCATCAATAGGAGCACCATCATCAAGTGTTTCCTCATTTCTCTCAACATTGTGCGTAACAGTCTGATGAGTTTCATCATCATACTGCTCTACCACAATTTCAATCCATCTTCCCACATTTTCAGTCTGATTAAAAGATTCTCTTTGATTTTCAGTTTTACGATAGGGTAGATCATCCTCATTAAATACAACATTTCTACTAATTATGATCTTATAGCCTTTGATTTTCCTTACCCATAGTTTATACCCCTTAACCCATTTACCATAGCCTAAAAACACACTTACGAGCTCTAGGTTCTAGCTTGCCTTCAAATTGATGTGCAAAGGTAGCACATCCAAAAATCCTAAGTTACTGAAGTCAATATGTTTCCCTTTCCACATCTCTTAAGGGGTTTAAAATGTATAGCACTAGAGGAATTTCTATTAATAAGATAACTTGCAGTTTTAACAGCTTCACCCTAGAATATCTTAGGCAGGACAGAACTTAAAAGCATACATCTCACTTTTTCAAGAATAGTTCTATTCATTCTTTCAACCAAACTATTTTGTTGTGAAGTGTGTGTCAGCGTTCTGTGTCTTAATATACTAGAAAATTTGCACAATTCATCAAATTCCAGATTGCAAAATTTCAAACAATTATGAATTCTTAAGACCTTAATCTTTTTATCAGTTTGGTTTTCTATCAAAACTTTTCATTCTTTGAAAATATTAAAAATGGCAGATTTTGATTTTAAAAGAAAAGTCCAGTTTTTCTAGAAAAATCATCAATGCTTAACAAGAAATATTTAAAACCAGCATGTGTAGGCACGGAAGTTAGTCCCCAAAGATCAGTATGTAAATATTCAAGTATTGACACAGATTTATGCATTCCAGGCAAAAAAGACAATCTATTATGTTTTCCTAAAATGCAATAATTACAAAAACTGAGTTTTTCAATAGTTTTTTCAAAATCTACGGTCCTTTGTCACTAATATGGCCCAATCTTCTATGCCATATTTGTGACTTATCATTTTGAACTAAAATTGTTGCTGAAGTGGAATAAAAAAAAAATTGTAAAATATACATACCATGTCTTTTGGAAGCTTCAACAACCTAGTGAGAGTTTTTCAAGATTTTAATATATCCCTTAGTAATCAAAATGTCATAATTCAGGTCATCTAAAACCCCCAAGGAAATAAGATTTCTTTGTAAATCAAGAACATATCTAGTTTTTTCAAGAACCAGTTTATTATCACCCTTTACATTTAAAGCGATGGTTCAAATTCTTTTTACCTGACATATTATGTGATTATCCATTAAAACCTTACCACCAATCACATTTTCAAACTCTGTAAACCATTCTTTATTTGGACACATATGGTAGGTGCAACCAGAATCAAGTGTTCATTCTTGATAGGGTGGACTGTTAACATCAATATACACTTCATCAATATTGGGCTCATTATTACAGGTCAGGGCTGCACTACACCATCTTTAGACTTATTTTTCAAGTCATAAATTCTTTTAGGACAATTTTTGATAAAATGACCCTCTTCAAAACAATAGAAACATTTTTTTACCTTTTGTCTTCATTTTCATTTTATCTTTAAATTTTCTCTTCTTCTTGTGTCCACGTTTCTTTTTAAAATTGACATTCTTGAAATTAAACTTAGACTTCATCAATAAATTTATGCCAATAACAGATTCTTTCTTTTCAGATTTTAACTCTAACTCCTTAAATCTTAAAGCATTAATGATTACATCAGTAGATAGAGTTTCCTTATCATATTGAATTATATTTTTAACATTTTTATATTTATCACCAATTGAATTTAATAAAACCACAGACAGCTGTCCACTTAAGAGTTTCTCATCACAGTTGGCTAGATCACGAGATAATATGTTGAATCTATCAATATTAGTTTCAAAGTCAATAGATGGGTCTAGTTTAAAATCGAAGAACTATTACAAAAGATAAACATTATTAGGCATGGTTTTGTTCAAATAAGTGATTTCCAATTTCTTACACAATTCAGCAGCATTATCAAACAAATGCAGAAAGATAGAGCTCAATGCAGTTTCATCTTATTCAGTTACTTTACTTGATTCAAGATCAGTTGGCCATGACTCATCAATGACTTTAGCACATTTTTGTTGTTATAAAAGAATTTTCATTTTCTGGCGCCAGAGACTGAAGTCTCCTTTACCATTAAAAACTTCCAGTTCAAATTTTGAACTGGTCATTATTAAAAAACTTTGGAATGCAGTACAGTATATGTAGATCAGACAGACACTTTACAGGTACTTGCAACTTAGAATAATCCAAGTATCACCACACAAGAGACATGTAGAATATACAATAATTGCAAGTTATAAAGAACTTCAATACAGTAATACAATCACACTGTTATATTCAACACGGATCATGTACAAATCACAACTAGCATGTATTATACTTCAATAAAGATCGCAACAAAGTAATTATATCAAGATCCTTGACTTAAATCAAGGTAACACTCAGATTCTAGACAGCTCTTAAGGTTTCTATACAAAAAAAATTACCAAGATAGTCACAGATCAATGTTTTTAAACACAAGCACAGAGAACTTAAAGAGTATAAACACGTAATCTGTACTATTAACCGTAAAAAAGAAACGATCTCACCAGATCCCTTTATTAAGGTTTCAAGAAATAATGAAGAACAGCTTAAACAAGTGTCACAGCTTTCAGATCTACAAGAATTAGAGTCAAAAACCTCCGTTCAACCGCTCTGATATCACTTTAGAAGGAGATTCAATAAGATTAGCTCAATAATAACAAAATAAGCACGAATAAACGAACAAAGACAGTAAAGAAAAAAGGAACTTCATTAAACATTGCCCTAAGGCAAAACCCAAAATACACCAATGCTTCAGTCACTGAAGCAACCACCGTTCAAAATGGAACACTACCAAGGCAAGAATGATCGAATTTAGACACTCAGACAGTAACAACTAAAGATTATAGTATCTCATCCAAGAACACAATACTCTAATCAAATAGAAATCACTCAAGATTACAATATTTGAGAAAGTAACAAGTCAAAAGAGAGTTTTGATTTTCAAAAAAAAGGTGAGGTAAAACTCAAATGGTGCAGAGAGGAGAGAAAATCAGAGAGTGTGCACAGTTTCAACTCTAGAATGCTATTTAAATAAGTCACTCAAAGGTCTTCATCCAATGATTGTGGGGCTGACACTTGGAGACATCTGGAGCATCCATTCAAAAGGTAGAAACACGGCTTTCTAATTCAAACACAACTTTACACCATAATAAAATCAATGAATCAGTCAACTAGTCAACAATTCTAGTCAACAAGGTAATAGCATCATTGTGCCATCTTCACACATTTTCACAATAAAACATCATATACATAAATTCAAATTTTTTTTATTTTTTAACCATACATTCTATAAAAAAAATTACTATTTAAAAACTCATGGTCTCAAAGAGAGAGAGAGAGAGAGAGAGAGAGAGAGCCCTTTTTTTAACTATTGCCAAACAAGACAGTGACATGAGACTTGGTTGGTACGAGTAAAACAAGATGAAGAGTATCCCAAAACTAAAATTGCATCTAATGAGAATTACGGATTCAGTTGTTTTAAATCCCCCTTTAAATTAAACAACCAATATAATGAGATGACAAAAAATTTTGTGGAGCCAACTAAAAAATTGTTAACAGTGAAGACATATTTTAAAAAAATCATTGTATTTCGTGCATTCTTTGAAAATTTCACAATGAGAGATTTTCTTTTTCTTTTGGATTTTGTCATTCGTATATCGTATTTTAACATCTTTGTTGATAGATGATGTGCTGGCAAAATTTTATTGATTGCAGAAATAGCTTTTTCGTTAAAACTGTTCAATTTCCATCAACAAAGGTGTATACCAAGATATGCACTAACCATAATTGTTTTCTCTTTGGCATTATTTCGAGTTATCATTTGAAAAAGAGCAGACGTACAGGGCTCCCTTGGCAGCGTACAGGCCCACACATAGCACTTCTCTTATCATTTCTAGCATATCTTCCATCAGATATCCATTTCCATTTGATTATATTTTGAACAAATAAAGTTGATCAAAGTTGATGGATCTTATGAAGTAAATAAAAGTTGTTGATGAAATAAAATGAAATGTATGATTAAAAATAAAGTTCGATAAACTTTTTAACAAAAAGTAACTTCATCAAACAAGCTCATTAATTTTCTTTTACCTCTATAGTAATTAAAGTTGACGATTGGTCCTATCTAGTTTATTTAAATACAAATTTTATTTTAGTCATTTATTTGAATTATAATTATTTTTTCATTTTAGGCTTAAGCAATTTTTCGAGTTGAAGCTACTTATTTTCATGAAAAACAATTTTAAAATAAGTTAATCTTTTCAATGGTCATTAAAGTTTTGAATAATTATGTCGATGATTATAGAAGTTATTCTTTAATGTAATAATTCATGAACTTTCGAATTCATTTTTTTAAAAGTTATTTTTTAAAATTCATTTTCAATAATACATTTTGTAAAAAATATAACTTTATTAACTTTTTAATCAAAAATGTCACCAACTTTTATCAAAATCTACTAAAAAATTAATTATTATCAAAACCAAATAGGGACTAACATTAAATCATTCATGATGCCGTTAAGTGTCATTTATAACCAAATGACGCTATTTAGATAGTGTTTGGCTTAGGGGCGGAGCTAGAAAATGATGTTAGGATGGGTTTAAACTTAAAAAATTTCGAATAAACTCACGTCACAAGAAATCGAGTTTTGAAGGCTATTCTTGTGACATTTACGATAAAAAAGTACATGGAACTCAATGAAAAAAAAAGTTTAAATGTCTCACATTAAGATATTTCACTAAATCTTTGTATATTTTTTTACCAAATAGAAAATCGATGATTTGACTTCAAAAATATAAATCGATCGAATCATGATAGAAATAAGCAAAAATACGTATCCATCAATGAAAATTTAAAAAATTACTTAACGATTACTCTTCTAGTAACTTTGACGACCAATATTTCTAAACAACTGAAAGCTTGATTGAAACACGCAATCGATAATATATCACTATTATTCATATGTTATTATCTCGAAATACTATATGGTGTGTTTATTGATATTTTATATAACAACATGTCAAAGTGAATGAAGGATCTCAACCAAAGTGAGAAAAATCAATTAAGAATTTTGAGGGTCAAAGAAATTAAATTTAATTTCTTTTGCTCAATTTCAAGAATATACTTATGTTTAGATTACTTTATAAATAAAGAAATTTTAAAAAATATTCTTTTTATTGTCAATATCAAATCTAAGAGTAAATTATTTATTTTCATCATAATATCTTTTTTATGTTCAAAATAACTAATTTTTTTTTTATATCAATTAGTAATATATGAAAACATATAGAAATAAAAAAATAATTACTTTTAAATTTAGCAAAATATATTGTGTTTCTAACTATTAAAATAAGTAATTTACTTCTAATATAATCAATACAAATTATCTATAATAAGATTTAATTAATAATTATAAGTAAATTTAGTCAAATATGCATTAAATAGAATATCTAATTTAACAATAAAATATTCACGTTTCATGAATGCAATAAAAATAGTAATTAATAATCGTGGCGTCTTTAATACAATTTAAATAATTGGACTTGGGTTGGGATTCAAACTAGAATTGGGCTAATACTAATATTTGGACCAAAATTCTACAATTTCTTCTTAAAGTTTCTATATGAGCTGGGGCAGTACTGAGCCAAAATTCTTCAATTTTTTCTTGTGGTTTTTAAACGTAAATGGGCTGAGGGACATCCCCCACCACCTCCGCCCCTAGTTTGACCCATATTTTGGAGAAATAATAAATATTGAAATGGTGATTGATGTGAGAATGTGTGGTTGAAAAATAATGAAAATTTTTAAATTTATGTGTAATATTATTTTAATTGAAAAATGTGTGATTAAAATTAAGAAAGGTAAAAAATTGAAAAAAAAATAACGGGGGCCAAATACTAGCTTATTATGCAAAATCAACAAATTTTGAAAATTAAATATGTAATGCAGTTTTAGCCTCAATTTGATTTAGCTAAATATCATATTTCAATTATATTTTGATAAAAATTGATCATATTTAATATTGTGGATTCGTAATTAAAATTAATTATCGATTTTGATTTAAATTATTATCCAGTTTTCTTTGGGTAATGTTAGTCACTCAACCATTAGTGTAATCTTTGATAACTTGGGCGTACCCCCAGCATGACATCTACGTGGCAACTCTGCCATTGCCAGACAGTCTGTACAATGTTTGCGCACTGCCTCAAAATTACAGAGCGGTATCTTTACCACCAGCTCCTCCCATAGTCTACAGGTACAGAGGCCAATATGCACATACAAATTGCATTAATATTCCTGTATTGCTCATTCGCCTGTCTTCTACAGCAGTGTATTTCTCGAGGATTTGAAGCTTTTTGCGAATCCTCCAAGTATAAGGTGTTTTTTCTTCTTTTCTGCTTTGATTTTAAGTTTTGCTAGTTATCTGGAACCCTTGGTTAGGTTTTCGGGGAACAGGGCAGGGGAAAAATGGAGTAAATGTGAATGTGGAGTCCTGATTTTGCAATGTTTTCATGCTTTATTGATGGAAATCTAATTTTTGCATGTTACAGAATGATCAATATTACCCAGATGATGTACTTAATTTTAACAAAGCAGAAGAAAAATATTTGTTCCCCTTTACCTTGCTTCTTTCTATTGAATTTTTTCACCATGAAAAAATGCAGAAGAAAATGTAAGGTAGGTCTTGCTCTAAAGCTAGTTCAGAGTGAAAACATCAGCACTATAAAGTAGTAATATAATCAATGAGATAATCCTGTTGAGGAAAATAAATAAATATTATTGGATATGTGAAAACCAGAGAATCCCTAGAAGATATTTTGAAAACTTGAAGAGTGGAAAGGGGCGGGGGGGAATCACGTGGAAAAATGAAATGTCTTACAAAGAAGAAACCATCATTGACTAACATTTTAATTCATAGAAATATGATTGCCAAGTGAGAAAGGACCTTATATTTTTATTTTCTTTTCTAGTAGATGTTCGTATATGGAACCTTTCTTTAAACTTGCCAAGTAGTTCGATAAGTTCACAATTAATTAAAGTTTGTCATTTCCTTATTTGAATTTGTTGAAGTGACTTTTATCATTTTCCTGCTCTAGCTTTGTGTTTTTTCAATTGTGTAGCAGCCTGTAGCTATTTTCATTCTTCGGTCTGCAGTGTAGGTGTTCGTGGTATCTGGCAAGATCAATTTTCAACCTAAAGTTGTCTCGTCTACCTCCGGAGATCTGGTAAATGATGAGTTATTTTTGTCATATCTCATAATCAAAGCAGAGATAAAAGAAAGGCTAGAAGCAGATAAATAATCTTGTAAGAGGAACTTGCTGATAGTTAAGGTATATGGTTTCCACTAATTAATCTGTTATAATTTAGCTCAAGTTATTACCTTTCCTCTAAATTGTTTCAGGAGATGCATTACCACAGTGTTCATTCACTCCTAGATCCCAAGTATGATGACGTCTCTGAAGATATTTCACATAGGGATACTAACCTTGACGGGCATAAGCTAAAGGAAAACTTGTCGCATTTTGTTGCACACAAGTACAAGTCTAAAGTGCCTAATTTTGTGGAGTACTGGTCCCTGTTAAGCTCGCTAATGTTCAAATAGAGCAGTATTGTGCTTCCCTATTTTCAAATTCGACGTTACTTTGCTTGGGTTTAAAGTGTGATTCAGTGGATGCCCTCCAGGAAATACTTATTTCAACCGTGAAGGTTTGGCTTTATTAGAAAATTCAATTAATAGTTATCCACAGCCTTTAAACTGCTGGGCTGTTGCTTCCGCTTTGCCTTTCAATACATGTTTTCTTGATTTATTTATTATTATTATTATTATTATTTTTTTTTTCATTTTGTTCACTTGCTATGAATTATTGGGTTTCATATTTCCATTTCAGTGTCGTGATCATCCTTATCTCGTGGATCGGTCTTTGCGAAACTCAGTGGTAGAAGGCATTCCTGTGGCTGAACAATTGAATGCTGAAATTGAATTGAGTGGAAAATTAAATCTCCTTCACATGATCCTTCCGGAGATCAAGAAACGAGAATTAAGAATTCTTATCCTTTTTCAGGTTGCAAGTTTAATTCCATGACATCCTGTTTTTTTCTTGTTTTGCATTTTGGCCAACTTCTACTTTTTAACATCTTTTGCAAGATTCTTTATTGATCAAAGTCTAACGAAGATATCCATGTTGGTGTCTATCATTAGATGTGGTTCAGGAGTTTATTTGTGCCTTGATCAAGGCCACTTGGTTTTCTTATCACGTAATGGATTATATTAACAAAACGCCACTCTTTAATATGTTGTGATGGACAGTCACTTGTGGGCCCTGGACTGATTTCTATTGGAGATATTTTGGATGGCATTATTCATGAGAAAAGACTGCAGAAGTATAAAGACGAAAATTTAAAATTGCATGACGATATGGTTTGTTTATCTTGTTTTTTGTGTTTCATTTCTGTATTTTTCATTGTTAATGCCATACCAGAGAAGTTTCTATATCTTCTGTGATGTAATCAATCAACTTGTAGAAACTGTGGAGTTTGTGGCACAATGATGTTGGGCTTTGGCTGATTAATTGGGCTGAATCTGGTCCTTTATTTGATGGCTGTTGGACTGAACCTTTAATTGTATTACTTGGTTGCCCCCCGTTCTGTTTTTGGTGAAAACGTGTTTCTGTTTGTAGCTGAAGTTATAGCACTTCAGCTGGATGCGTTTTTCTTAAACATTGGACGGTTGAGATGTAGCCAAGTGTCGCCCCAATATCCGTTGGATGGTGACCTTCTGGAGACTTCTTAATACTCTAGGGTTGAGATATTATTTTTAACGGTTGGTTTTTCATTTTTGTGAGATCTGCTCTGGA